>VYZM01018476.1:8224-119645 GCA_013398915.1 Dromas ardeola
GGAAAATACCGTAAGTGGTACAAAAAAACCCCCCAACCAACAGAATAAAAGCTTTGCCTCCCCTATTCCTTAAAGCACGATGCGAGGAGGTCTGGTCAAAATGATTAAAAATTTCAGATTTCCTTCATTTTGTCCCTGCTATATTTGCTCTTGCCAGAGAAATACAGCCCATTCTTGAACAGTCATCTTCTTAAAAGGAGTAAGGAGGAAATGAAAGGGTATGGAATAAATGTGACCACACCTGACAGGTTCAGGAGAATGTATAGACATAGAGCTCACATAATAACCAATGTAATGGTCACATTGTAGGAAGAATGACTGAGATTCCAAAAACAATTACTTCCTTCCCGTGCACCACTTGTGTAATTGGTTCAAAACAAGATGCAAATTGGAACATGGTATTCGTCTTTTTAATTCACATTATAAACTATTGCACAACTAACAGTATCAGACAAGCCTTGAGGCTAAGTGTAAAAAATTAATACCTTCTATTTTAATGGAGGAACCACGTACAAATAGTCTGTATACTTCATATCTGTTATAATGACAAAAGGAGATTTTTTTACTAATCAAAGGAAAATTTAACAGCTAATATGTGATGATTCCTGCTTATATTGTTTTCATTTTTAGCCTGTTCAGATTCTTCCTCTAGTACAAGTGTTGGGGTTCTTTTAATCTTTACAAATGATACTTTAAAAATGGGACTCCTAACTAGTTTCTCATTAATTGACAAAAGTACAATTAGAGCAACTAATAAATTAATTGTTATTCCCCCTCAACAGCTTGTACTTAGAACGTGATAAACCAAAGAAACATTCCATAATGACAGCAACCAATAAATTCACAAGGTGCAAAAAAAGGAAGAAAAACCGTCTTCTGCCATAATTACCCATTAGGCACTTAGAGAGGAAATCCAAATATTTGAAACAAAACAAAACCTATCAATGAGGTGAAAAGAGAGGGACTTCTTAAGATGCAATATGTCTCTGTCAGGTAATACACTGAGGTGGTGAAGGGGTTCAGGCCCTGCCACAACCTTCAGCTCTAGGACATCATTCCTCCTACTCAGTGAATTAAACCCACTTACAAGAAATCAAACACAGTCAGTGCACTGGCCAGGAATGCTTCCACTACAGGAACTGTTTCTTGCAGAAAACCTGGAGGAATTAGATCCACCCATGAAACCAGAACTGGTACTTTGGCAGAAATCTTTCATTTTCAGAATGAAAATATTTTTGAAAATATATTATGAAAATATTTTCAGAAGATAGTTGATTAAAAATCTGGAAACTTATCTCCAAATATTCTATATTCACTTAGTTATAAACGCTACTATGAAATAATTTTAAAGTCCTAGAATATAATTATCATGGGTGCTGTTAACTTTCAAGGAGTTACGTTGTTAAAGCACTTGGGGAACCTTTGAAAATTAAAGGGCTACTGTTTAATTGGAAGACAAATTCCAGAGAGACGCTACTGCAGATCTCCCTGTTGTCCTGATAGCACTTAGTTGAGAAGTTTTGTACTCATTAAGAACAACGCCTTTCTGTCTGCTAAGCAGTTCAGTTTTGAGACCCTGATTTAATGTTTATTTTCCCCATTATGTGTCTGAAATTAAGTTACACTGAAGATTCAATTTGTTCTTATCTCTGTTATTTCTTTCATCCACATTCCATATTATTACTAAAATAAATTTATTTTCATGCTAATTTGCTGACCAAATTCTTTTCCTCTTCTGTTTTGTTTTCATAACCTTTTATCCCTTAGTCTTTTAAAATCATGGCAGTGTTGCTCCTTTTTCCCTTAGTTTTATTATGAAATTAAAGAAATAAAGTGGAAAAAGAGAGATAAGTATGTTACGCTATCTGAGCATGATGAAAGTCCTACAGCAGGAAAATTCACAGCTGTCCAATCCATCTCCTCGTCATGAGTAAGCACTGTCGTACATATGGCGCATGATACCGACCTCAGATCTTTTTCACTCAGATTGCATCTGGTTCTTAATTAGTTTGATTTATAAAATGAAACATAATTGACGCCTTGGCAACATTCTGTTGCTAGCAGCACAAATAATAAATTAAGGAGGAGTGAAGTAAAAGGCTCTTTGGTCATGTATGCATAATGGCATGCTGCGTATATACTGTATTATCCTGTATTTCATCACTCACATTTCATGCTGTTTTGGGCTGGGTCATGTTTACATAAATGTCCTGAAATAGCTATGTAATTGTGATTGATTCCTATGGTTAAAAAAAAGGCGCGCTCTGCAAGGATGTGATGCTGTGGAAATTAGTCTTATTTTCCAACGTGCATATATAACTCTTCTGGAGTTGTCTGAAAGTTTGTATTTGTGAGGCTTTGAAAAGAGTTGTCATCACAGAGCTAAACTAAAACAGGACTGAAAGGTTAAACAGCATTTGGAACAGAAGCGCTCCCAGAGAAACGCTTTGCCAGCTACAAAACTATAAAAAGTACAGACGTGCTGGGGAACACAGCAGAGCTGAAGAAGAGCCTAAAGATGCCGAAAAGAGGACAATCGGCTTACCAGATGGCCCCCTCCTTGCTGGTTCATTCATCAGCTTGGCCTGTCCAGTCGAATGAAGACTTGATGGATGACGTCTGGCTTAGGGCGGAGGAGAGAGGGAATCTGTCTGGAGCCCTGCATCCTGAATACAGGAGAGGAGTGAGTAAGGTTTCAGATGGACAGAACAGACAGAATGGTCAAAGCGTGGAGGAGCTTGGTAGCTGAGTTAGCCTTTGAAGAGCTGATTCTATTTCTCTGACATTCAGTTTCAGCTAGAGCAGCTACGTGCACCAAGAAGGATGCAACTTTTTAGCCTATCGAAGTGGTGAAAAGCACATAACCATTGTAAGAAGGTGTAAATCATCCAGACAGGGTTAAAAAGTATGTCTGCAGAGGAACTGCACTTAGTCTTCACCTGTTCTATGGTTCTAATTAGAAGGGAGTCCAGAAAGAGCAGGGATCTGCATGCAAGAAGAAAGACGGGAAAGACAGCAGAAGCAGGTGTCAGTGAAGGAAGTGGCACACAAAGGATTGGAGTGGAAAAATGCTGGTTTCCCATCTACATTCATGTAATCCTCACGTCAGAAAATAACATCACATCCTTCTACGCCAGGGAAGTAGTTTTAGATCGCACTCAATTGATATTCAACATCAAGGAAAAACAGGGAGTAACAGAACAGAGTCAATAGTGATGATAGTAAAGAAAGAAGGGGGAAAGGAAGCAAAAAGGTATAAGGTACGAAAGATATATACTGAGAATATTATTTTCACTGACATTCTCAGACTAGTTGGGACTAACACTACTGTACCATGGAAAAGCGTAACTTTGCCAGCACCACAAAATGGTCTAGTAGAAAGGAACTGAATATATTACTTCAGCTGCAATGTGAAATCGTACAATGGAAATGGAAATGCATTCAGCGCCGGGCAAGACAGAACTTCTGGCCATTACTGGAATGTATTGGCCTTCCTTGGTAATATCATTAACTTGAAATTCTAGCAGACTTCTAGAATTTAAGACTAAAGATCTGCAGTACCAATTTCCACCTCATGTTGCTTATCACTTTGTCACTAGCAGAAAGGACTCATCTTTTTGAGTCTACAGACACAATCCATTACTTCACAGGATGACATTACATCTTAGAATTCTGTCAGATATGTAAATAAGAAAATTGATTACTTTTCTTACAAAGAATGATCTAACGTATTTTCTGATCCAAAGCGGTTTCAATCGGGTCAATTGACTAAGGATGAAGGAACCCAAGTATAATAAATAAGAAACTGTACTTCCTCTGTTATAAAAAAAATTATTTCAGGGACGTGACACTTACCACCTAATGCATAACCACTCGCTCCAGGAAAAGTATTTGCACTGGGTGAATACTGTTTTTTGCATATTATTCAAGTGGCAGCTAGAATCTGTCCTTTCCTTTTTAAGGCCCTGATATCCCTGCCTGCCTGCTCCAATCGTGAGGGAGGTAAGGTAGCATAGTGTTCTCCTATCACCACACAGCCGGACCAGAATTCTTACGTGCTTCCCAGCACACAGACCAGGACACACTGGAGACACCTCGGATCCAGCAGTGTAATATAACTTGGAGATCATAAGTAGAATGTGGCAGTTCAGGCCTGTAAATCCCATTTTGCTTTTAACTGAGAAAGGTAAAAATGCATCCAAAACATAAGGGTTTTCTGAAACATGATTTCATGTCAGAATACTCTAAATCCAGAGAACTAAACCATTTCATGGAGCTTAGCTAACTTAACTACCACATGATTTGTTTTGATAAAACTTAGACCTTTCTACGCAGCAAAATATCAACATCTTTATGCTTTCTTAACTTCTATAACTTACAATCTTCACATAAGCAAAAAAGAACTTATTGAACAAAATCTTTCAAACACACTAAAAAGGAAATATTTCAATAATTTTATATTAATAGTTTCATTATTAACTACATCATTCATAAAAAAAAATCAATAATCTGAGGTTGTTCTGTATCCTCCGTTTATAAGAATGTTGAACTTTGCTATTTAAACAGCTCCAGTTTTAATGCCATGCTGAGAAAAAGACTGATAGTATGATATTTATAATACGTTTTTTCACGCTAGGAACACTCTTGGCGAAACACGATGTGTGCTTGTGGATGGCAGATTCTGGCACATAAGTGCCAGATTATAGGTTAGGTTGTGTTTGTTGTTTTTTAATACATTGGAATAATTTATTTTTAACTCTACTACTTTCACACTGAATGCACCTTGCTATGCAAGTATTCCCTCCGATTCCTGGTCACAAAACTACGCCTATTAAGACAGATGCTGATCAGTGCTGTTTTCTAGCTTATGCAGCACATTCCTTTACAATTTTAGATGCAGTCTTCTAGATGTTACTCCATACCACTGCTACTGACAGACATGGGAGAAAAATATTTACTTACAGGCTGCAAGACACATCTCTGATCACATCACTTACTTTTACTTTTCAAGAAAACCACTAACAAGGATGTGATTTGGTATGTTTTAGAATTGTACTTTGGAAGTCTAATTATTGATATATAAAAGAAATGAGGATGGTAATTAAACACAGTAGAAGTATATAAGCATGTGCTTTCCCTCGAGAATTGCCATTGTGAAACACCCTCTAGCGTAGATGGCAGCTGGGCCACAACATTTCCCAAGGCTCTTGAAAAATTGCACGAAACTGCGAAAATGAATGAGGATTTACTGCTCATGTCCAAGGGACCATATGGGTGCTGTTATTCTAGATGTTCATTGTGCATCCATCAAGAAATGATGGGTTTAATGATGTCCTTGCTAAGGCAATTTGTACCTGAGGTCAGTGGGTTAACTTTGAAATTGGGCAAACTGGAAGGAGGGCAATGAAATAGCAGTGCCACCTCTTAGCTCTCCGAGGTATATATTTGGAAAGAAAAGTCAATCAAAACACAGAAGGAGCTTTAGCTGGCAGCTGAGACAATGGCAGAGAGACTTATCGGGAAATGCCAAAAGAAAGTGATTCAGGGAAAGAAACTCATTTTAACGCATGAGAGTTACTCTTGTGGGAACAAAAGACTCACCCTCCAGGTATGCATTTGACAGATGCTGCTAAAAATATTTTTCAGGCAAAAGGTGTGGAAAAAATCTACATTAAAAACACAGTGACACAGAAGTACTTTCAAAAATGAAGTAGTGCTGATCATTTGCTTTTATTATTTGGGATATCTAAGAGAGAGGTTGCATGTAGTTGTCTTCTCTGTCTATTTCTAAATAGTTTAGAAATATTTGTTTATTAATGGTAAAGAGGCGATAAGAAATAGCAACTATTTAAAAATAAGCTGTGCAATAGTACACAAAGGCATGCAAGCCAGTTTGTGATTGAAGTGGTTGTACCAGGCTATTTGCTTTTGAATACATGACACATTACCTACACTTTCAAGGCAGCACAATGAGGACGTAAGTGACAGATTAAACTTGCTAGATGGAAGTAACAAAAGAAATGGACATTTAAACATGAACGTTCTTGGAGCTATTATAGGTATCATAGGTATAATAGGCTAAGCATGGCTGAGAATAAATATTAAGTTCATTATAGAGAACCAACAGAACAGTTCATCACTGAAGTACATATAGTGCTTCAATTTAAAAAGAAAAAAAAAACCTCTTTACCATACACTCACTAAAATCAGTTTGGCCCAAATTCAGAGCTCAAGTCACCAGATGGACACTGAATATTTTGAGGAGAGAGGAGGCTGGTTACTTGCAGGGCTACTGGACTTCTGCAGGAATACAACCGCATGCCATTAAAATGGTTCTCTTAACCTAAAGATGAAGCCTGCCCATGTTCTGTCAGCTCGGGGATTGCTTCTACGCCATAAACCCTAGTAGGAGGGATGTAATATCGCATTGATACAGTAGAGATGCACCATTTCTTCTGTCAGAAGAGTTACTGCATCCAAAGGCACTGTAGAACATTTGATTCGGGGTTTATTCCATCAGGAAAAAGAATCTGGCATAAGAAAAATGGAATCGCAGTGGAAACACCTTCTGGGAAAAACTTTAAGTCACTACGGCAAAGATGTGTTTGCTAGTTTTTGAAAGTAAAAATTGCATTGGCAGCATATCAAAAGGTTTACATCTGTGAAAATGCTTTTATCACAAAATTCTGTTCTCACTTGAACAACCTAAGGAAACCATAAGAACATTAGGAATTCAACGCTGAAAACAGGTATTGCTGCGAGCGTATTGTTTGGGATGCAGGAGACGACCCATGTACTGGCATTAGATTTTAGGTAATGCTTTGTGAAGACCACTCAACTGAGAAAAGACTGTCAACAAATGCTAATTCCATTTCCAGAGGTCTCATTTCAATTTACTGATGCCATGACAGTACAAAATGCTTATCAGTTGTCTAAATTCCTGTCAGGTTTTTGTCATTTATTGTGATCCTACAGCTTTTTGGAAGGGTTAATTCCATTCAGCTAAGGAATCTACAACACATTGCTGGAATGTATCAACACCTGCCTATACATCAGACATCTTCATCTGAAGTTTTAGGGTTTTTCTGGTTTGAAGATTGTCAGAAAACATTACACAAAACATTTATTTTCATTTTTTGCGTTTCTGCTCCTCTGCAGAAACGCAGCACAAAGACAGGAGAAAGGGAAGTGAACGCACTGTCAGCCTGTACGAGTTTATGCAGTCAAGGATTTGTTATGTCATGGCGTCACAGGCTTAGTCACCTGGACTAACACAGAAAACATTACCAGATTTTCATGTTGCATTAACTTCTTCTATTTTTATTACATAATTTGCTTATTTCTCTTGTGAAGGGATAAATGTTTATGCATCTGGCAATCTAAATGATCAGTATTCCTTGCATTACAGTTTGAGAGGGCAGGATTGCTGTACTTCAGATTATCAGTGGCTGCTGATTTAGCCAAGGCACAACGCCTAAGAAAAACTACCCAGTAACAGACATTTGAGCTCAGAAAAGAAGAGAAAGAACAGATCAGGGGATATGAAAAACGAAGATTTCTAAGGAGATGATCTAAAGACATTCAGTGAGATGCACGATGACATTTAAATTTACATTTTTACATTACTTACATCAGAAAGGCACTACAGCCTCTACAGTTTTGGGCAATCGGAAGGGACTGTGAATATGCAAATTTAACAGACCAAACAAATAAAGGATACCAGTATATCATTTCAAGGAACAGATTCTGCTATGATCACAGGATAATTTCTATAATATATAATATAATCTTAGGAGAAGTGGAGTTTTTTGTGGTTTCTGATGAAGATAACACCATTGTGTCACTCAGTTAAACATATTTGGCAATAACAACGTAGCCGATCATAATATTTGTAGTATATTTGGGCAACACAGTTAATTACAGAAGTATCATGTGAACTTCCCTGAGGGCAATCTGGAAAGTTCAAACAATAGAATTAGCCTGTATGCAGCAAACTAAATTAATTAATGGTTATGCTTATGTTCCATATAGGAAGAAGAAATTCCAGTATACATGCATCTTATATATTTTTTATTATAAGGGACAGAAACAGAACATCACCGTTTTCTTCCCATGGGAGATGCCAAACTGTGTTGTTTGCATACTAGTGCCACCAGATCAGATATTGTCATTACTTCACGAAGTAGAGAAGTAATTGCCAAATGCTACAATCTTACCTAAAGCACAAAAGAAGAATCCCGAAGGGTAACATAATTTCACAAACACTCTTGAGGAGGGGTACTTTCGTTTATCTCTGCACTTGAGAGAATTTTGGAGAAAGGCAAGATATGAAAAATCATTTAAATAAAGAAAAAAAAATTGCTAGTTCTAGCAAATAAAAGATTGGGTTTCTATATTAGGTTTCCTGAGAAAATGCAATCCGTTTATAATATCCACAAAAGGACAGCATCTCTTCAGCAGCCAGCAAGGCAGTCTCTGCCGCCTTGAAGAATTTGGCAGGGCCAAGAATGTGGGAGGGAGCTGAGGCTGAGGGCACAGCCAGGAAGGTGTCCGGGATTTTGCCCACCAGTATGAGGAAATAGTTTTCTGTTCCAAGCCTAAGTGGGTTGTGCACTGATCTGAAACACGATTCTCCAGAAAGTAGGGTTTGTTATAGGCGTTTTCTTACATTGCTTCTAATAAACCACACCAAACTGGCTTTTGGGCAGCCCAGAAACTCGTCTTGCAAGTTCAGTTTTTCTAAGAATACTGGAGTTTTTTCTACAAGAACAATCACTCGTGCTTATCTAGCTGATACATGCAAGACAAAGTCACGGTCAAGTTCATTGTTTAAGTGGCGTAACTAAATAAAGACTTACTAAAGATTTATGATGTTTAAATGACACGAAACCTCACCTCAACCAAATTATACCCTGATTTTGGCTTTGACAGGAATATTTGCTTCCTGTGGGAGATCATGTTCTAGCATCAACCACAGACTGCATCCCTGGCTGAGCAATCTTGATAGAAAAGGATGGTATGCATAGTTGGAATTTTATTCTTGGATACTGCAAGATTAAATCAAAAAAGTCTCTTCAAGCGGATTTTTTACTTCAAGAGATTTCAGTTGGTTGTTTCAAAAGGATTTACACATTTAACTGATTCAAATGCATTAAAAACTGTAAAACTGAGTGGCGATGTTGTAACAAAATTGGACTTATTTTTCTAAAACATGTTATAACGAAAGGTTCCTTGCTCCCATTTAGATCAGGAATCATTGCCATTGGCTGTGACTAGGAGTAAGAGTGGGTCTTAAAAGGGTAACAGATTGGAAGGACAAGGCTAATTAGTGATGCGAGCTAAGTATTTAAACATGAAGGGAAATGCGAAGACCTTTTTTACATGGTCATGCTGTGCAAAGCAAACCACCTCACATTTAGGATGCTGAATTCAATTTGTGTTACACTACTGATGATTACGAAATGCATTTTGAAGAGATTTGGTTTATCTTCTCCTGTGAGTGCAGAAAACATACAGAGACTTATTTTCTACGTGAAAGTACAAATATAAGTAGAGACACACTTCGTGATTGCTATAAGAGAAAAACATATATAACAAAAAGAAAAATTAGGATATATTTAAGCAGATTTAAGAATTTAGGTTTTTCTAGTATCATTTTCTAGTATCATTTAACAAAACGGTAGCAACATTCTTCTTGGTTGGAACAGCTAGAATAAAAAATGAAAACAGCATATTTGACATTTCACGTGTTACTTTTACATTCATGCTCATACATAGCACACATCTTCCTATTAGGAATGGACTAAATAGGGATATCCTTCATTATCATTCAAATAAGAGAAATGAGAGACTGAATTTGACTAAAATTCCTGACAGGGGAGTGTTTTATTAAAAAGCCAAGTTGGGAAAACTTTGCTGAATATTCAGCTAAGTGCAAACATGTAAAGCACTACTGAGAGCATTCCTGTGATCATTCCTGGTGCTCATTCTCACATGACCTTCAAATATATCTGTGTGCCAAAGAAAAGGATCAGTGTAAATTTCTTGCTCAACATTATTTAATGGGTCTTTTTTTCCATCACGCATGAAATTCCATTTCTGTGGTACTACAAAATGACATTCTGCCCCTCCAGAAGTGCTCTAAAGCTTAGTGATACAAAGTGCCCTTCTGGGCTTTGCTGACCTAGCAGATTTTGCTTTCTAGTAAAAATGCCTGACTGGAATACTTTGGAACCTTTATAGACACAACAAGCAAGCTTAAAAGGTGTTTCCTTTGGGGGATTTAGTAGATACTTAATTTTATGCTCCCATCTATATCCAGTCAATGTAGGATCAACGTTTATTTATCAACATAGTTTCAGATTTTCATCTTACAGTGTATCTCTGGAATTTCAAGTTAATAGAAATAAAACAGGCAGTAAATACATCCTTTCATTTTATTTAAGCCAGTGAGCTGTCTTCAGGATCTACAATCAGTATTTGTTTTACTTTCTTCTTATCTACTGTAAAGATATTGGAAATAGCTTAAGAGAAGTATTGAAGGTACCATTAAACATACTATCTGCATTGTAATTGCTAAGGGACAAACTGTTAAGGTAACTGGAAGACAACAAAGCAATTCAAAACTAAGTTGTTCAGGTACACATTTTATATGTTTTATATTTACCTTCATTTTTCTTGATGGTGAAATTTGGATTGTTGACCATTTCAGGAAGAAGACTGTACAGGAAATAATGCCCATTTTTAGGATCATCTTTGTCAATGGCGCTGACAATCTGAATTACCTGCAACAGAAAACACTCCCATTAAGTATTCACACTCCTGATAAACACACAGTATTGAGAAACCCATTCCGTTCTATCGGACATATTCTCATTTGCCTACATGCCAGACTAAAAATGCTAATTTATAATCTTGCAAGGCTTTTACAGACCTTAGACTGAAAGTCCGGGGAACAGGGACTGCATCTGGCCCATTTAAACTGTTTCCAGAACAAGGAGGCAGAGAATAAGGAGAGACAGGTACATAAGAGTGGCCAGTAAAAACTGCTGCTGATTTAGGCAAGTAATAAATAATTATTCAGCAATAAAGAAGAAGGAAAACTGTTCCAGAAACACTCATGATGCCTATGGTAGCCTTCCATTCATATAGCCGTGCTTCTCACTGGACCAAAATGTATAATCTATGTTTAATAATGCCTCCTTTTCCCCCCCACCATTGTTAACTTCATTAAATAATATTTTTTTAAATTAATTTTTTGTGTGAAGTTTTATATGATAAATAATCTAACCTGAAAGAAAAAAAATCTAAGTCTATATTTGGATTTTTTCCTTGATTTTAATAAAATCGCAGTTATTCCTGTACTAGGAACATAGGTTTGTTTTAAAATACCCTTATTAACAAATGATTTCCAGAATAATGCGGAATACTAAAGGTCGAAGAGAAAAGAGTGTTTGATTAGTCTGGATAACTTTGAATAATCAAATAACTTTGTATGAAGCACCTCATATGATTTACATGACCAACTTCAGTATCTGCAGTGTATTTACCTCCATTTATCTGTTACCTCCAACATAACTCAGAAAGATACTGCAGTTGATCATCTTCAAATCATACAGAGCTGCACAAGAATACGAAAGGAGGAAACATTATTTTAAAATAATGAGGAGGTCTGAATTTTTTAAAAATATTTGGTGCAATTTTGATTCAAAGTATTTTCCAGAGAAGTAGAAACAAAGACAACTATGGATCCAGTTCCTGCACTCAGAGTTGAGTTTCAGTGGTAGTTAGCTCATGCTAGATGAGGTTTGTAAGAAATTTAATGAGAACTATTGACCTTTCCCATGCCCATTGAGTTCAATAATATTTTTGTCTTAGGTAGTTATTTTTGTAATGCCTAAAGCAACTGACCAATAATTTCTTGGACAATTAAATTCAAATTAGGAATCACTACAAATTTCATTTTTAAAGAGTACAGTAAAAAAAAAACGAAAACAGGGTCTGAAGCTGTCCAAATTCAGAGACTTATACTTTAAATTTTCGAAGTTTCACTAACAAAATGCTAATAACTAATATTTTATACTGTTTTTTCCTCAAGAGAAGGAACTATCAATCTGTATATGTTACATATATGATCATAGTCAATATTCCATTCTTTCTTCTGTGTTCTTCAAGAGTCAAAGAAAGAATAAAATCTTACTGGATAACCACAAGGAGCAATGTCAAAACACAAATATTTGAAATTACGTATGTAAAAAGATGTTTGAGCAGGTATTGATACAGGCATACATAAGACTATCCAGGAAGGAATTTGAGACAATTAATTCCTTGCCTAATCATATTCTGGATAGGCCAGATTTATTATCAAAAACCTACTGGAAAAAGTTTTAGATAGTTTAAGTACCACATAAAAAGATTATTTTTTTTGGTAACTACATCTGCCAAGGTGGAAACCTTGATTGATAGCAATTCAAACAAGTAGTATTGCATTGGAAGAGAGGGACAAGAGAAGGCCTAACGTAGCTTTTGCTTAAAGAAGTAGGTCTCTAATGTAATAGCTGCATAATGGATTCTAGAGAGCTACGCAGGGTGAGAAAATATAAACAGCTGAAAAATACTTAAGCAGATGCTATCTATCCCACTCCAGAGATAGCCCCATTTACAGATGTGAAACACTTTCAGCTTCATCTTTGCGATGGTGAAGGTGGCAAACCATCTACACGCATTGGGCACAGGACTGGAATAGGTACTAGTAATTCTGCATCACAGGTAAGTGCAATTTAGAATGGAATCCCAAACAATTATCTTTAGACAGATATATTTTATGATCGTTCCATTTTTCAAACGCTGCTAGAACAGGGAAGCAATAGGGAAAAGGCATAATGGCACAGTGAAGTCTGGAAGGCCAACTGGTGCAGTTTATCAGATGGTTATGCAATTTTATTTCTACTGGCTACAAGACTGTTAATTCTTTCCAGTATTATGTAAGAGAGTTGACTGTAAAAATTCACCGCACTGTCTCTAGGTTTTCAATTAATATACCTGAAAGCCAGTAGCCAAGATCATTAGCAATATGGGTTTTCAGTTCACAGAAATATTATGAAATAAGCTTAGAATATCACCTAGATTGGAAATTTTCAACAAATAGAAACTGCATATTTTTTGTCCTTTTTTCCCCCCCCCCAGGAACTATAGATACCTCTTAACATCCTATAGAATTATATGAAAAAAATTACATTTCAGTTCTTTCCATCCATTCCTTCCATTGTTTACCAAATCATTCTTTCTCTGAAAATGCACTGAAAATTATATGCAAAAGACAGGCTTAGTGGAATACTACATTTGTTGTGTTACATGCACACATCAAGGAATTAAGAGTCAGTGTTCCCATAGCAACCTTATTTCTTTGTGCGCTTGCATTAAAATAAGCTCTTTAAAAAAAAAAAAGAAAAGGCATAACATATATACAGTGATACAAAGCTGCTGTATCTTTTACTCCATAGGGGTGAAAAAAGTCCAGTAATTTTCATTACCACATCTTTATTAGTTTGCTGATGAGCATACCTTATTGCTCAGTGTTGTGTGATTACGTAATGGAACACTACTGAAGTCATTCCCCAACTCTTGATTTGTGGTTTATAACATGGTAGAGAATCTTCCAGGGCTGACCTGCCTTACCTACCACCAGAGAGGTTTTTTCTTTCCCAGTAATAAGATGCATAACAAAGGTGTTCCATCTTACAACATTGGTCAATATTAGTAATAAAGAAAACAAGAACTGATTTTTTCACTGCGTATCCATAAGCACAACAGTGAAAGTTAATAACCCTTTGGGTGTTCAATCTTGAAATTTCTGAAATTCTTCCATGTAAAATTTCAACTTTGATGTTTTATTAAAAATTCATGCATATATTTGATTCTGTACATACGCTTACTAGACACATAGTAAATCAGCATATTTTGCTTAACAGGCAGCTCCGGATTGAAATTAATTGTTACATGATCCCCTAGGACAACTCGGCATTATAGTCTGCAGGTTTGTGTTGCATCGCTACAAAGCCATATATGACTGAAATAGTATTTAGAAAAGATTACCAGGGTAATCATAATGAATGATGTAGAAGGATAAACAGCAAAACAAAGTTCTCATCAATGTATCATAACTTTCTGTGTGTGATTTTAATATATGATACCGTTTACAAGTCTTTCCCTGCAATGCAACTTGGTAACCTGACTCAGAATGGTTCCTTATCATTAGTAAGGATATTAGTAAGTTTATTAACGCTGTTCTTCCGACTCTGAAAAAAACTTCTGCAGTTACACTGGTGTTCATGGCTATTTCTGAATTACTTTGCAGACTCATACTACTATAAGCAGTAGACTCATCACAGCACAATTTTAACTTTGCCTTTTCAGCTTGAGCCACCCCTTCACTGCTAGAACCTGCACTTTGCCATTTGAATGAGCTTTGGCTCTTCAGAGAGACAGAGATCTAGCTGAAGGTTTCTTCCATTAGAAAATGCCGATTCTGTTAGTAGAACTGAATAAAATAAGAGACAAATTGCAAGAGACTGGAGGAACATTGTACTCAGTTTTATATTGCTCTAGTTTGAACACTGGCTCGAGCACTGATACATCACTGTCTGCACTACTTAAGCGTTTGAAAATTTTGTAGCTTTGTTTTGAGCCAACAGCATTTCACTGGAAGTCTGGGTATGGACTGGGGAACAGTGAGCGAGGCACTTTTCTTACTCAGCAATGCAGATGTTCTGTTCTAGGAATACAGGAAAATAGTTTAGCTGGGCTGGAGAACAATCCACTGTACAGCTATAGCCGGCAAAACCATGAACGTTCTAGCTCTAGTAAGTGGAATTATGCAAAAAAAAGGAATAGAGAAAGGCATGAGCTGATTTATGGTTAACTTCGAGGTACTGTAACAGTATGTTCAAATTCTATTTTTTTTTCCTTAAAACTGAAAAAAAAACATTTCTGGCAACTTTCTGTTGCGTCTAAAGATGTGCAAGGAGGACATAAATATGTGCATGAACAAACGCTTCTCCTGCTCTTCTCCCTTTCCTACTAGCTGTAGTACCTCTACTGTTAGAGGTAGGTAAAGCAAAGAAAATGCATCTGGCAATGTTATACATCAACAGTTTTTAATACATTCTGTCACATCACCAGCAGCTGCACTTGCCACTTGCAATTATATCAGAACCCAAAATAGAACGCTTCGAAACTGAACTGGAATAGATGGTTCAATATATTTAGGGGCTGCAAATAAGGTTTCATAAAAGGTTCAAGTGTAATCTCCCTTATGGTAATTCAAATTTGATTTAAACTTAGATTTAAGTTGAACTGCAAATGTAAATAGATTGGAATACCATAACGCAATTGTGGCTTTCCTGCACACGTAACATTCAGGTTTAAACTTTGGAGAACTATCCAAATTAGGCTTTTGCTATTATGTAAGAGAGTAGTGTCTTTCTCATATTAGCTTTTTCATAGCTGAGACATACTTAATTTTTTGAATTCTACATCTTGACAGATTAATATGGTTTCTTCCAAAATTTGAATATAGAATAATAAGCATAAGAAAACCCAATCAGGTAGCGCAGATACTAAAATCTTTACAGGAACAGATAATTTTTGAATGACGACTTAAATTTAGAACCTAACCTTGGTGATCATTCTGGACTGGTTACTGTTCCAATAATGTTATTTTTTTAAAACACGGAATAAATTGCAGGATCAGTGCCACCTCATCCATGCTGGCAGTCAAATATTTAATAACCATCTGTAAAGTTCACGCAGGGATTCATGCTCAAGAGTGACATCTGCCATCAGATCAAGAGTGTAAAAGGTGATGATAAGATGAAGAATATCACGGTTTAATGAAAGTTTTCTGTAAGTGCTTAAACAAGAGCCGCTTTTACCAGCTGACTCTTAATCATCTCATTTATTGCTTTATTCCAAAATGAAATGCAAACATTTTTCACCATCTCTTAAACCACCTGAAATTTTATAGGAATATATAGATACGTTTGTTCAGAAAACACCGTGCAACACAGCTTCCTGATTTCAAGGAAGCTTACTGAGCCCCGGATAAAGGTATACTCATTAGAATTTAATATATCCTCGAAAATGTAACTACTCAGTATCTGAAATCCACCCTGAGCTAAACAGAAATCCATTCTGAGCTAGAACTTAAATACCAACAGTAACAGAACTGTCTGCCCATAAGGGCACATTTCAGTAATCTGTTCTTCAGCGGTTAGAGAGAATTCTCACTTCTGAAATGACACGTTTTTGACACCTTTTTAATAAACAAAAAGGGGTGCTAGAAGTCAAATCATCTTCTGTAACGATCTAGTCGTGGCAGAAGTAGGTTGTCATATACTACTCTATAGGTTGTCATTTAAATACTACTAAAGGAAAATGATTTCTAGTTCTATTGTCAGGTAACCTTCTTTGGAGAATAGTGAATTTAATGCCTAACACCCACATGAGACACAGGCATAGTGGGATTAGCAAGACTAGTGTCATGCTGTCAGCTGCTGTTTATTTAAATAAAATGTCACAATCTCGAAATAAATTAGAAAGTTTAAAAACGGTGAATTGTTGTAACAGACAGTGTTTCTCAAGCTAGTTAAAAAGTTAAATCTCGTTTACACTGCATTACTTTCTAAAAGTCTGGACATTTTCTTGAATCTTTATCTTGTCATTTATGTGGCACATGAGACATTCTTCCCTATTTCTGTACATTTGTGCTTCAAAACGGATGCCTTTTAAGAAATCTGTTTAATTGTCTTTGAAAAAGGCTACACAGGTTAAATCTTGTTTCTGATATCTTGCTATGTTCATTTCACCTTGTAGACTGTTGTGTAAATTACTTTGCCAACCCTTTTAGTTCATTAAATCAAGAAGCAAATAACCTGTTAAGTCTTTTTTTTTTGGTGATGTATAATGAAAACTTGAACTCCCTTCTCCAACACCCCACCCCCTCTTTAGATATTTTACACGCAGTTACAATTCACTTGATTTTCCATCAAGTTCTGGTTTTCTTTCTTGTTTTTTCACAATTGTCATAGAAAAGCGAGTAAGAACTAAATAGATAGAGATTGTAACTGAGGTATGAGTAAGGGGAAATGGCTTTGTTTTAAGTATTTCTTCTAAATTATACCTTGGACCAGCTGCAATACAGTTCAATACCTGAACTGGAATTTAAGTTGGATTATACTATTTACGTTGGATTATACTTTTACCTATGAAGTGATGAGCTCCATCAGAGTCGAAACTGGGAGCTTAAAGACACTCAGCCTTTTTTCTGGATATTGTCCCAAGATACCTACCTTTAATTCACAACCTATGCTTCAAATATATGTATGTCCATATAGAGACAGAGATGTACCACAGAATGCAATCAAAGGTTTATCTTAAATTAATGTTAAGAGTTGTTAGCATGAACGCACAGGCACATATTTTGAGAATATGGATATGACGACAGGGAGGAACTGCTCCCCACTCTCACACGCCAGGGTACACCACATAAAACCAAGGAGATACGTACCTGTCCAGGCTTCCCATTCTCACATAAAAAGGCTTCGTGCTCTGATGCAAACTCAGGAGCATTATCATTTACATCAAGAACTTTGATAGCAACAGGCACCCGGGACACTTGACTGTGGTTCCCTAAGAAAAGAAATCAAAGCATAAAAGGTAAGCATATTTAATGTGGGACTGATACATAAATGCTTACAGAGTAACCACACTCTTCCTGTCTTCTGTCCTTGCTTAATTGGGTTGTCTTATCTGTAATGGATCGTAGAGTTGGCGCATGAGATAAAGAAGGATGGCCAGTATTTTATGGTTGAAAAGAATAAATAGATCCCTATTGCAAACAGCATTTGTTGGAGATTAGCTCAATGAAGACCTTTCTTGGACTAAATTGGTGAGATTTTTCGTTGATGAAGTTTGTATTGTTTTATTGATAAAGTCCATTATACATAGAAAAGGGAAGGCTGTAAACAACATAGATTTATTTCTTTGTTTATCTTTGGCAGAGCACAGAGCATTTTACTCTATTAGTTGTTCTGACTGCACATCTATTATTTCTTCATTACAAATACGATTAATGCGGAGACCCACATTGTGAGAAAGATAGATGGTAGATTGACACAGGCAAAACTAGATAGTACTTTGGACTATTAAAGCACTTTGATTCATCTGCCACTGACCAAAAATATGACCTGCGAACTTCCTTCTTCACCAAAATAAAGCCTCATTATTTAAAATATAGAGCTATTTTGCATAAAAGTGTTTATTACTGTAAAGAATAGAATAACCTGGTTAAGCTGTAAAGAAAGAAAAGCTAAACCAACAGTTCGCATTCTACATTGAGTAGATCTCACAGTCAGTTTCTAGTCTCTTTCCTTCAATTCAGTATAGCTAATTTATTCTAAGAGATTATTCATAAATATTTTAGATTATTTTTTCCCCCAAAGTGAAAAAATTAATTCAGTTTGAACTGAGGCGACCAGCTGATCTGAGGAGTTTAAAACACTGTTCTAGAGCACATGAATACCTCTGCAAGTATAACTCAATACTAGTTTCAAAATCCATCTCTTAGTGAGTATTATTTTACAACCATAGTGTTTTATCTTGTTTGTATCATCAACAATTTGAAGAACTGCAAACTGTGCGAATTAAACCCTGGATCTGACTTGTAGTTGAACTACGTGCTTTTGCCTAAATTATTACTGCAGGCAAGAAAGCTGCTACCATAAGTCAGGGTATCAACCTGCTCACAGTTGTTGTGAGAGCTTAGCAGCTGCCCAGAGCTGTCGTCAGTCCACGTGGGTTCTGTTCTCTGGCAACAGAGAACTGGCTTAGGGGAAGGCAAGACAAAAGTTCCTGTTGCCTGGTATTCAACGTACCTCCCATAACAAATGTCTACAAAGTAGAAGTAGGTCATGGACCACCAGTGGGCAGGTAGCACCTGGTGGCAGCCATACATGCGGTAGAGATGATTAAAGGAAGAATCACTATATACACTGTATTTTGTGTGGTTTCCAAAGTTAGTTGTTCTTGTGGCCTAATCAAACTCTACCTCTTGCATCCTTTGTTTTTTTAACTTGTACGTGTATATCTCAATTGCTCTACTAACATTAATTTGAAAAAATTACTATTTCTATTACTATTACTATTTCTATATACTATTACTATTATTAAAGGCTGAGGGATTTGGGTCTCTTCAGACTGGAAAAAAACGACTGAGCGGGGACCTTATCAACGCTTACAAATACTTAAAGGGGGGGTGTCAGGAGGATGGGGCCAGGCTCTTTTCAGTGGTGCCCAGTAACAGGACAAGAGGTAACAGGCACAAACTTGAACACAGGAAGTTCCACCTACACACAAGGAGGAACTTCTCTACCTTGAGGGGGGCAGAGCCCTGGCACAGGCTGCCCAGAGAGGTGGTGGAGTCTCCGTCTCTGGAGACATTCAAAACCCGCCTGGACGCGTTCCTGTGCAACCTGCTCTAAGGTGACCCTGCTCTGGCAGGGGGTTGGACTGGGTGATCTCCAGAGGTCCCTTCCAACCCTACCATTCTGTGATTTCAAAAGACATAAAACCAGGCTATCACCAAATGTACTAGTGCTATAAACAAAGGCTTTATGTTTGCTGGATAGCCTGAAATACTAAAATTCCACCTGTGCAGGATATGGAACATTACAAGACATCAGACTTTAAATGCTTCCTATTTGAAACAGTCAAAAGTTTTAGTTCAGAAAGACGTTGCAAAAGAAAAAGAGATCTCCACCAAAATAACGTAAGAGTAATATTTATGTCCATTTTGCATCATATGATCCTTCCTTATTAACAGGTGAGTTGAACACTTATGCCATGAAATAATAATGTATTTGAAATCAAATAAAAGTTAATATGCAAATCATGAATCCCAAATGTTTTAAACACATTTTTTTATCTTAACTTGATAAAAATACAGACAATGAATCTTGAGCTTATCAGAATTCTCAGCACTAGTGTCATATTAACTTTTATCTAAATTAATGAAATGATGGCAGTCGAAATTTTAAAGACATTACAGAGAAATGTAATTAATTAGATAAGCTTCTAAAGAAATTATTCATGTCCCTTGCGACTGTCCCCAAAATGTTTGTCTTTCATCAGAAATACAAACATTACATTTAAAGATATTATAATTAGAAACTTGATGAGAATTCATTTAAAAAATTAATTTACTAAACACAAGAGACACCCAACTGGTTTGGAAATCTCCAAACAAGGGGATATCTACGGCCTATTAGGGTTCTTGTCACTATGATGAAATTTATTGTTGAGAGAGAGAGAGAGAGAGATGGAGAGGGCATTTTATCTACTGCTTGTACTGCCCACCACCCTGAATACATTGCATTATTTTGTCATTGCAAACTTTTCAATGAAATTTCACTTCATGCTTTTTCCCTGTAAATAAAAATCAGCCTAAGCCCACCTATTCACAAAGTAATGAATCCTCACTGAGCAAATGCAGTTTCACTCATGGATGAAAACTCTGTCAAGATAGAATAGCTTCCTCTGTCCGTTTTCATACTTTTAATGTCTGCGAGCTTCTCAGTGGTAAAACACGTACACAGAGGATGGCCCTCTCAAATTTAATCCACCTCTGTTAGCAATGCCCCATATCCTTGAACTAAAAGTAGAAAGTGGTGGAAGTGGATTCCCTCTGATCCACAGAGTACACAAACTCTTACGTTTGCACGGGCAACTGTCCTTCATGCAGCTGGCCTTCACACTGATTAGTATTCAATGTTCAGAACTCTTCCTCATTTGCATGAATGGAGAGTCAGTTCTTTCTAAACTAGTGACAAAACTGAGTTTTAATCACTGGGGGTTTTTTTGTTTGGTTTGGTTTTTTTTTTCCCCACTGAACCACCCAGTCAACAGAATTAAGGAAGACTGAGTCTTCTTGCATGTACCACACAGATAGTAAGACTGATTGCTGAAGTTCCGATCAATTATTTTATGCAAAATCATACAAGAGTGTAAGGTTAGAGACTCTCTCTCTAAGGAACTAACCGAATTTGTAAAAGCTTCACCACATGTATCTATTGTGACGCACAGTATAAAAAGACCTACCTTGAATCTTGCAATACAAGTATATCATTAGGACTGTCACTTGAGAAACAATGGCTTGGTTTGAAAATTTAGCACATTGAGGTACAAGATTAAAAAAAAATTGAGAAAATTTCCGTGAGTCTAGTTTACCAAAACTCTTTTCAGAGTAAGGCTGCACAGAAGGACTTAGTTCTTAATTTCAAATACATTCAATTGGTCATTTGTGGACACAACTGGCACAGCAGAGCACGTAGCTGTAACAACCACACATGCAAATTGCGCACATAATTCCCTAGAAGTACAGCTCTCTTCTGCCTCTGCTGAAGTCTCAATTACAGCCCGCAGTTCTCAGACCCAGTAGCCTGCTGCAGATGCGCACAGCACACACACAAAGAAAGGAACATCGAGACAGATATAAGGAAAGGATGTCTCAATAAAAATAACTAGCGTAACTTACTAGTGATGGCAAATAAATTTCCAAAAATAATGGGAAGTCCAGCTGAGTTTAGAAATGCATCCTGAAAGTTTAGAAGAATTATAAAGATCTAAAAAGCTCTTCTGCTTTTCTCCCCAGTTTTTGAGATTCTATTGGAACATTAAATTCTTGAAATACACACTTGCTGCACTCATCCTCGAGTAACGCACCCACTGAAACTTACTCAGGATTAAAAAAGGCTGCAGAATTTCATACGAGAATGAAGAGGTAGATGAGATAATCAAAGTCAAATTAAAAAAAATCCCATTATAAAGCCATTTAGTGTCTCCAAACATGAACTTCTGGAGGCTACAGACCCATGCTGTTGGGATCAACATGTTCCTTCCTTCCTGGAAAAACCCTACATATCTGAGACGTGTGTGTATCATTGGAAATTTGTAAAGCAAAGCACCAAGCACTGTTCACATTGTTACTGCAGGCAGCAAGAAATACCAGGAGTAACTAGAGTTTATAAATAAGACTTTTGGTCTTGTGCCATAACCAACAGAACGTAATGCAACTATTCAACTCCCATAAACACTTAAACACTTCATAAACATGCCTAAAACACCTGCACTCTCTTTCCTCGACATTTAGACATACAAGTGGTCTTAAAGGGCAGTGGTCTTTAGGAAAGAGGATCATTGGCTGCACAAAATCATTTAACCCAAAGAAATCCAGTTTAACCCAGTTTTTATTTAATTAAATAATCCAAAATCACTTCAAGGTTCTAAAGTACTCAGTACCAGAATAGAAAGTAGACTCCTAGAAAATAAGACATCTTTTATTATTACCATCATCAACACGTGGCTTGGAAATGGCTATTTCATGCTCCTCTGATTCAGTGAAATTCCTACTATAATAATATTTTAAATTAGAAGTAGAGGAAGTCCTGGTTCTAACAGAGAAATCAAACCAAAATCTGAATCACTGACTTAATAAAAACAACAGCACTTGTTTTACATCCCTTATATTTCAAACTTATTAAGTTGTATTTTAACAGATCCACTCCCCATGACTTTATCAAGATTTTATCTGATGACTTTACTAAGATAATCTACATGCAGGACAAGTTTATTTCTTCTCTTAGGGTTTATGTTCCTGTTTACTTTGTGCAATCCTTTACCTGTACAACAACACAGCTTATAACAATTTTTTTTGCCATGCAAAACTGACAAATCGAATTTCAAGAATCCTGAGAAAGAGAGATGCTATTGTGAAACTGAAATTTTATTTATGTTGAAGTTTAAGTATAGAGATCACAAACTGCAGCAAGTACTGTGTTCATTTGTCTGAAGTGTTATGTCATGATCTGATTCAAGAGAGACCGGGGCCCCTGAAACGGACTCTGAAGTTGTCAGGAAAAAACATCAGTAACTGGCAATACTTCTGTTGAACATAACAGAACATAAGCTATTTCTGAATTAGGATAAAATTCAAGCAACCAAACAAAAAGCCCCAATAGGATTGGTCATCGTAGACATTTACATCCCCCTTGAAATTCTTGTATCTTTAAAGGATGAGAAAATACTGAGAGAGTTGTGGAATATCTATAAAGTAATATAAAATTTATAAATAAATAAGTAAATACAAAGCACAGTAGAAAGGTTTCTGTACAAGTTGCGAGGACAAGAAACAAACACTGCTTCAAAGCTAATGTTCCATTTATATTTATTTCAGCACACTGGAACATATTAGAGGAGTACAGATTGCGGCGAGTCTCTGCGCGTACATGTGTGTGGGAGGCAGGCAGAAAGAAAAAAATGTGAAACGTTATTTCTTGGGTTTGTTCCTTAAGTCATTCTTTGGGAGAAAAAAAACAACGGAGTTGAAAAGTTTTGTCTCCTTTCAGTAGATCACTCACTGTGTTTGATTATGGGCTCCAGAAGAAAGATGAACAAGTCAAGAGCAAAGATACGTTACGTTCTATTTTTGTTTCCTCACCGATAGACTGTCACAAGTTTAACCAAGGACTTGCTCAACATCTTCCACCTCCTTCATTTTTGTCCACTTCTCTGCCTCTCATTGCCATGAAAAAGATGTCAGACTCTTGCAAAAAGCATGCTGCCAGGGGCATGGACAAATGCAGAAGAACCATACGTACCCGCTAACCAGGTGACTGCGAGGAGGGAATTTCCACTGCGCATCCTGGAAAGGAGCGGGGGAGAAACTGGGGACAGACTACATTTTCAAGTCCTTGATTTCAAAGCTGAATTTTTAGTTAAGAGGTTTCCATAGTTCGGCAACTCCATCTGTAAAGAGGTGACTAAGATAGGCCACATGCACCTACCATATATACCGTACACCACCCAGAGATACGATGCATAGCTTGAGACTAAAGGGCAGGTTCTACTCTCAGGTTGCTGACAAAACCAAAAGAAAAAACAAAGAGTAAAACTCCTGTGATCGACACACAAGCCATGCCAGAAAATGTTAATTAAATAAAGCTATATTCTTCAGGCCCTGTTCAGACAGCTTTCACTCGCCTTCATTTTCTGTGGGTTTTTTTTTTTTTTTTGGCATTAGTGCCTGTAAGACATAAGAATTGCTCAATATAGCCCAGAACCAGTAAGAATTTTGAATCAAACACCTAAAATTTGCAGAAAAATGAAACATACCTGCAAAAAGACCAAATGGATAACTTTTTTCATCAGTGACATTCCACCCAACCCTGCCCTGAGTTCTCTGCTTGCCACTGTAGTGGCAAAGGACCGTAACCAGACTGTGTTGGGATGCACTTCCTTTCTCTTCAAGGCCTGATTCAGCTTCTGCTGAGGTTAGTCAGATCTCTTCTACTCTGGAAGTTTAATTTAGTCCCTGTCCTTAATAATTTAAGATTTAAAATGTAAATGTAATTTAAATTAAAACAGAGACTTCAACTGGGTACTTTGTTAACTTTACAGTATCAACACTGATTTATAAAACTTGATAATCAAATTCTATTTTAAAAAAGTTAGTCTATTCCTTTCATACAGATACAATACTTATTGATGGCATCAGCCTTCATTTTGCTTATCTGAGGGCAGGCTATAATTTGACGTTCAAATGCAACCTCTTTGTAATTTTTCATATCATTAAGCCGTGCGGTTATTCAGCAGTCTAACGAATAGTTACTCTGTAATTACCTCTGATACTCTGTGAATTGAAAGATCCGTTTGCAAAACTGGGAAATGTTTGTAATTTTTTGCAGAAGTATCATATTTTGTTTGGTGTATATGCATGATATTGTCTTGTCTGAATACACAGACAGATCAAAAGGGCTTGGAAAGGCAAAACTAGATCGGAAAAGCAAAACACTCCCTGAAATGTAGTTTACAGCTGCGAAGAGGGTCTCTTCTACCATAACCCTGCTTATAAGGGGAAATCAAAAGACTGTTTAAATTTAGCCATGCATGATAAGAGAGGAAAAGTTATCTGCTGCTGCAATGTGATTGAGAACAGTAAGCGAGCTGCAATTTTGTCCTTGAGGGAACAGATGATGCTGAAACTAATTCGTCTCCACCTCACAGCTGGAGGGGCATGGGAAGCACAGGCCACCCCCACCCCGCGCGCCACCCTCCCAAAACCCAACAACCCAGAAACGGAAGAGTTTCCGGTTGTTATAAATCACTTTGAATGACAGTCTCCCTTTAATCGCAATATTTATGTTGTGAAAAATCCACCTTAGTGTCACAACTTCCTATTCATTTTCATGGACCCCAAAAAGAAAATGCTAGAAGATACAGCAGGTACCAGAAGTACTGGGTGCCACACGCGTGCTCATCACATGTAACCTACGTATTGCATAAGGGAGTGATGAGCCTGCATGGGAGGAGACAGAAGAGGGATATTAAGGTGGGGGGAACAAAGGGACGGGATGAGGCTTGAAAAGAGTTAGAAGGGGCGTCTTAATCATAAACTGTAGCGCTTTTCAATAATTGCGTAGCGATTACGGTACTTGTCTCTTGTCAGAAGCTCTGGATGCAAACAGCATGCCCTTAGAGACTGTTCTTCTGCATATCTAATTTTGACCACAGTGAGCTTTATATTCATAGTGACACATAATCAAGATATATGTGACACATCAATATGAGTAAACAAATACATAATTCAAAATAAATTATTAGTATAGCTGCTTGAGCGGGTTGTATTGGAAGCTGCTATAGTCACGTCAGGTTTATGACAATGAAAACAATTCTGTTTTATTCACAGATCCTAAGTAAATCCTTAAGGGGAAAAAAAAAAAAAGAAAAAAGTGCATTGCCAACATCTTTCCACCCACACATCCACCCAGAGACCAAAGTAAAATAAATGCTGACAGAAAACAACCTGTATTCCCGATACAGTACTGTGTTATTGAGCCTCATTTGTCCCCAACGAGGAAGCAAGTCAGGCTGTAGTCTGCAGTTATGTCCCTTTCGGTAAATGAACTGTTACGTATTTCACTGGTGAACTGTTATGAATGCAAAAATTAAAAATACGGTTTAAGTTTTAGCAACTGATAGCAGGACTTATAAACTATAAAGAAAGGCAAGCTAGAAATGTCTGAAGTTAGACAGTTACAATTTTTGCAATAATCAATGCAAATTAAAAAAAAAGTTATACCTAACTTCAAGAATAAGCAGTAACAAGCATTTGCAATCTCTGGAAGCATCTGCAACTAGGAAGCACTATTCTACAGAGCCGTCATTTTAGCGGAAGTCAGAGTCTACTAAAAGCTTTCAAAAAAAGTTTCTTCCACATCCTTGTGGCAGCTACCAACAAGAAGGGAAAAAGAGTTAAGAAACATGGAACCACAGAAAACCACAGGGAACCACATCTTTCTGTTACCTGTATTAGATACGCTAGCAATAGCACCAGTGTGATGAAATGCTACTACATCTTTACTTCTTGTGGATTCCAGATTTTCTGAGGCAGTGTAATGCCTTAATCGTCGTGAGGAAGTAACAGGTTTTCATCTTTAAATATAACAATGAGGAAAAATTTCCAGAAAAGAATATGGTGCCATTAAGTGACAGGAAAGGATTTGCCTTAAAAAATAAACCAGTGAACAGGCATGAAGAAAACTGATTGAAGACAAGTTTTAGGACACAACAAATGTACCAGGACATGATTTGCTGCTGTGTTGCTCAATTCCAGCTTAATCAAGGGAGTTGCACTAGCATAAAACAGTCAGGAATCTGGCCCACACTTTAAAGCAATTATATTGTTAATATGCTAATACATCATGCATATTAAAATGTTATAAAATATTGACTTAGATATGCAAGGTCTTACTGTCAGTTATAATTAGGTATGAAATTTTATTACGACTAGCAGCAATAATAACAACAAGCAGACCGATTGAGGATAAGATGCCTGGATTATTTTGATTTTTTTATTTTAAATGATTTCGTGATCGAAATAAAATACTTAATAGCTCAAATGAAAGCCCTCTCTTCCTTACTGATAGAAAAAACATCAAAATGCTTTAATAAAAACTTTTATTAAACATGAATTTATTATAGAAGTATTCAAATGTCACTCTAGAGCTCATTTCCTTTCTGGGACTGGTTTTCTTAATATTGCAATTTAATTACTCTTATGTTTCCTTCACAGATAAAATATTGCTGGATATGCTGGATTTGAATCAGATCCTATGAGTTTAGCATCAAACCATTCTTACTTGCATACCTTCCGCAAGACTCAAAAAGATGTCCCTGGCATATCAGTAGGTACCTTTAAAAATTCTCTATGTTTTTTAGCCAGAAAATACTGTCATTCTTTGCTACCCAACAACTTTACCAGAAGCTCAAAGCATGCTGCTCTGAGTAGAGTCGTTAGTCTGGAAAGTAATGTGCTTAAAGATTGACTAAAATGATATTCAGTTACAAACCTCTACTCTGACCTACTCTCCTGCTGCAGCCTCACGGAACAAACGGCCGAGATTCCAGATAGTCACATTCCGCTTAGAAGTACATGAATTCTGTTTATCAAACTCGATGAATACGGCACAGCATTTTTAAGATTAACCGTATTTTCTTCAGAAATTCTAATTCGAATGTTCCAAGGGCAGATGGCCAGATGTTAGCTGTTCAGTTTAGCAATGCACTCATTGTGCTAATACAACATGTATATATGCCGCCAGTTTTCTCCAAGTAATTCACAAACATGCTTCACGTGAATTACTCCAGTATGTTTTCACTAATGACCCCTGTATTCCTTACTTGAATCCTTACCTGTTTGGTGCCCCAGAAAGCCTTATTCCCTTCTAAAACACCGACTAGGATTTGTGTTTTAACCTTTGAACAGTGTTGTCAATTCCAGTACGTTTTTGTGAAATCAACATTTGTAAACCCAGAACTAAGATGTCTGTAATGCTTTAGAATGCCCTGAAACCGGAAATAAAAGACGAGTGTTCATGCAAATCTCTCCCCTTTTGCTTGCCATAATTATGTTTATTACCTCCTCTGACTTTTTTTCACCGAATTACTCAAATGCTGTATTCGCAGCTGCCTTACATGCTTTCCTCCGAAATCAGAGGTTGCTAACTTCCATTCAGCATCCCATACCTGAATTTCAGTGCTTGCTCCTGAACTACTGAGACCATTTTATATAGAGATTGTTTTCTAAGAACATTCCATTGAGCTGTGAAAAACACTAATGAGAAAGTCTGTGATACATCTGAATGCACTCTCCCAGGTGAGAGCTGCAAACTGGCCTTACGGGATATACCAGCCCTCCACCGACCAATGGTAAATGCTCTGCGACCCCTTAGAACCTATGGACTTCCGTGTTACCCTGTATTTATGAGCAAATGAATAAGAACTACCTTACTAAATTCTGTGTTTCTGGGCAAAAATGATGGATTATCTAGTTTGAGTTCCACTAAGCCTGAGAAAAAAGGGTCAAGCGAAAAAGGTTAACATTCCTGAGCTTTTCCTGTTTAAACCTCCACGGAGGCTTATTTCCTTCTCTTTCTAAAACTTAGCGAAATTTACTCAGCCCTAAATTAGAGGTAATTATATGATGCACCAACATATCTTCCTAAAATGTTAGAATTATTGCTAATAATGCCTATAGTCATTTTTACAATAAAAGGCTAAATAAAATTAAATAAATGAAAGCATGAGCAAAGGTATTCATAGCATTAAAAAGCACAGTGTAGCTGACGGCTTATTCTGAAGAGTAATTATGGCGCTCTTCTGTTTTAATTAGTGTCCTTGTATTTTTTAAAGGAATATACAATATAGGTAACTTTAGTAGAGCATGTGCCGAGTGATGATTCAATTATTGTATTTATACTCTTGGTAAACCATAAAGAGTCTTTCTGGCTTTATGCCCTTTCCCATTAGGTGATAAAATTGCCTCATACTTCTTCATTTCTGAAGAATGCAGTTGGTATGGGTAATTACCTTTGTCAGATAGAGCCCACAGCTTTGTCCTTGAGATTCCTATGCTCTACGCCTGGAAAATATTTCTTGTGGTCAAATCAGCATTTCCATTTCAAGATCTTGTCTATATTTTCATCTGTTGCTTTGACTAGTAATTCACGAGGATTTCTACCAGCCATGGCAGTTCTGGTACTTTGCCAAGTACTCGGGCGGGGGCTTAGCTAGCCACTGGTATGCTTTTTGCTTTGCCAAGTGAAGCTGAGTACCAAGAATCATTTGATAAAGCAGTCAATCAAAATGAAAACACTAGCTCCATGACTGCAGTGCCTGGAGAATAAGGAAAACAGGAATTCCATTAAAACCCTTCATTCAGAGATTTAAAACTTGGCTAAAAGCATTGCTGTAGGCTAAGAGAAATACCCTGTCCCAGGCAGCCCTGCACTGGCTCTGGAATTCCCCAGCGGAATGATTTGTTGCATGTCTCTGCATGCGATGCACAGAGTGTGAGAAGAGGGAGAGGTTTTAGAAGAGCCTTCTGTAACCTGACACGACAGAGCACACGGATGGACACTTCATCTCCCTGTTTCCCGTGTGTCTGAAAAGGCTTGAGTCTATACTCATCATAAAAGAGCCTGCCTGTGCTTGAATATGCTCACGGTAGTGCCTCACAACCCGCAACCGAGATTCCACCTGACTGCAGTCTGAGGAATCCTGTGCTGCACATGGGCATAGGAAGAAAATACGTATCTTGAGTAGCCCACCCAATGCTATGTCAAGGTGAAAGAAAGCCTGGGGACTTTTAAGGGATCATCATTTATCGTCTTTCAAGTTTATGAGCCATGTTTTCTGTTATTTGCTGGTGTGTTTTTCACAAATCTCAGAGGCTGCCAACTGGAATATGTTTAGCAGTTTTTTCCTGTTGAAATCTATGGTATGATTCAATGAATTGCTACTATGTAATACACATAGTCTTGAGAAAGGGGACTACCTCACTTCTTTAAAAGAGAATTCCAGATAATCATTGCTAATAGTGAATGCATTATAGTGTACTTTCTGTTTTCAAAGAAGTCACTAGAAACCTCAATCTCAAGCAGATCTCAACTACAGTTTAGGAGGGACGAGTATGCAAACATCAGGATATTCATATTTCAATTGGAGGAATGTTGTGCAGTTAAATTACGTTGCTACTACACTTCTTTCTTGCCTAGGTTAAAACAGCCTTTCTGAGACAAGTCTTTGCTTTGGTTTCAAACTACATTAGTTCTCCACTTATTACGGCTTTTGTTATATCAATTAACCAGCAATGACTGAAGTATAGGGCATTTCCTTAGTATTAATGAGGCACAAAGTGAGGATGCTGGAGAAATATCTGCAATGTGGCTGCTACAGCCATTAGAAGATGGAAACAGAAATCCGTGGCGCTGGAGGCAGGAAGAAGACAGAGTTTAATTATTATACACCTTACACATGTACGACAATCTGATAGCTTGAATGATCCGTGATTCTGGACACCAATCAGAATCTGTGCAAACTGTAGCAAAAACGTTCCAATAAATAAATGATGGCTGTTTGATTTTCTTTTGAGTAGCTGAGTAGCACTGACAACACGTAACTCGGTAAGTACCGCAAAACCTGTGGGGGGAACAGAGAATCCTGAGGAGGTTAGCCCAGCCGGAGCTCCGCTCTGCTTCACTGCCCAGCAAAATTGCTAACCAGTTAATGCAAGCAACACGAGCATGCCAATGCGAACAGTACTTACAGCTATAAATGTAACTTATACAAACTAAAAAATGTATTTGTGTGTTCGAGATGAATGGGATCACGTTATGACTGAAAGGATCCTGACTTTACTAGATTTTACTGAATGGCAGAAAATTCCATTTCAAAAAAGTACCAAAGAACCAATGATGTGATGAGCCTTTGTACACACAAAAAAAGATGCACCAAAAGAAATGTCTGTAAATTAATCATTCATTCTTACTGCGCTGCAATCCGGGCTCACAGGGAATACTTGCACGTGCCCCCAGATTCCTTTTCTGTTCAGGGCACAGCTCCAGAGAGCCCAAACCTGCGAGCAGCATAATCAGCCCCGACTTACAAAGCAAACCTATATCCATCCCCGTTCCCTCAAGCATCCCGCTAAAATAAACCTCCCAACCTCGGCATACAATTTTAAGCTCACGTTAAGTCTCAACTACATCACAAAACAATGAGAAATCTCAGTAGCTCAGTATTTAAAGTCCAGCATCAGTAACAGAAAACAAAGTTCACCTTTTATACCCACAGACCAGAAGGTACGTTCACAGGGAAAGGTCATTTTGCCAGTGAGCCTGCTTCCTCTAGCCTGTAATCACCTACACGTTCCTGCTTCTGACTCGTTCAGCACAGCAAGCTTGGATGTATGGCAACGTAGAAAGAAAATTTAAGAATCAATTCATAAGTGCAATAACTTTCGGTATCCCTCTTGCCATGAGTGTCAATACGCATATTTCTCCTGTGAATCCTGAGCCTGTGTTTCAGAGTGATCTTTCAAAGAGGTCAAGGCTCTTTGTAATATTCTTTTCTCTTAAAAATCCATGGGACGGAATTCATCAACGTGGAGGAGACACCACATGACCAGAGAGGAAAAAAGTGGAACAACAAAGAAGCAAAACTTCATTTGACAATATAAGAAAGAAGTATAAGAAATCATACAATAGAAAAAAAATGTGCAAAAGGCATGGAACATTTAAGAGTAGACAGATCTAAGGGTAGTATTTGAGAGGATCAAAGCTGCAGAATGAAATTATCTACTGATTTTTCATTAAATTAATGGAAAATATGTAACTTAATCTGAAATAGTGAAACTGTCACCTAAATATCACCTGTACCATGTTAATCACTTGCAGTCCAGTCTTTTTCACTGATCGCTCTTTGCATCGTTTCATCTTTAGTAACCAAAGAAAGATTCAGATGGATAAGATTTGAAGAATTATCTTTAGGGGGCATGAAACATAGTGATTTAAACAGAAGGCATAAAACTATATGCAACTTGCTTACGTATTTTGAGAGCCAGAACATAAAGGCAATACAAAAGTTTGGGCAATGGCCTGAGGGAGGGCTGCTCAAGGCAGCTTTTCCTTAAGTCTGCCTGGCTAGTTACCCACCCGAGAAGAAAGCAGGGAAATGCCACCCTCCGCAACGTCTCACTTGGCACAGGTTTCAGAATACGGTAGTAATGCTATTTGTCACCAATAGCACATATCTGTTCTAAATTAGAACTAGCCAGACACTTGCCTATGAATAGGAAAAGAAAATGTTCTTCAAAAAAACCCCACCAAACTGGTCTTTTGCCTGTGAAGTGCTTACAGAAAAGTCACAGTCCCCACTGGCCGTGCTTTTGTGTTTCTCCTCCCAGTTTTGCTAGACATTAAATGGTCAAGTTCACATTTTGGGGCACTCAGATTATAATAAAGTAGTAGCATGTTTAAAATTATTGACACACATTCTAAATCTGATCACTTCCAAGAAGATCAGCCAGTCTGAATGTACATATCTTCATCCTCAAGCCAAGTGAAAATGCAGAAGTAGTTACGCTCAACTCAGCCAGACCAATCTTGGCTTGGAAGATTCCCACCCGAGAGAGTGGCTGAGGGATGACACAAAAGACTAACTTTGTCATGGTGGCAGCAGAAAACTGCCAAAAATTACCTGTGCTTTAGGCACAAATTTAGCTGCAGGTAACTTACCAGCACAAAGTTCTGAAATAACAACATAGGTTTTGGCAAAACTTGGTGTTCATCTATGAAATCGGGGTATATTTAGGATCTACCATGCTGGGAATCAAGAAGAAAAATACCAATCTCATGGCTTAACATCAGTAAGGGAGTGTAATGGCAATGAAATGGTCCCATCCTCGTCTCACAGAAACAGAGGTGAGCCTTGAACTGAACCTGGGAGCAGGCAGCCTAGGACGAGAAAACACTCCTGGACAATTGATGCTGAACTATTTATTTTTACAGGAGAGATCAGCAGTCCAGTAATATTACTGTCAGTGAAAGCATTGTAATGACACATTTTGTTTCATTTGCTGCTTGTGTCTGCCTCCAACAGATTTCCGTTATTTTTATAACAGAGATCTTGTTTATTATTGTGTTGTGAAAAAAAAAAAATGCCCATTTTACCCTGCTTGACAGTTCTATGAACACATTTAGTTTCTGGATGAAGAGTTTAAAATAATTTCTCTTAAATAAGCAAAGACAGTAGTCTATGAAATTAAGCTCTTGTTTTATGTAAATTAGGAATTAAATAAAACAAAGCCATCAGCAGGAATGCAAAAGCTTAGAACAAGATTTGCATTCTTTTTTTCCTATCCAGTCTGATAAGATGCAATTTTACAATAGTGATCGATACTGAGGCTCCCATGAAGTCTAATGACAAGGATGATTTCTTACAAAATTCCCAAGTATAAATTACGTTTTAAAAATCTGAAGATGCAACAGGCAGACTTGATCCTGATGTGGCTTTGTGAAGTGCGCTTCTGTTAACTCTGCGCTGACACACACGTACAAGGGAGACAAAAACATGAATCGGAGGGGGTTCTTGAAAAAATTATTATTTTTATTTTATTCTTTTTCAATGTTCTGGAGGAAACAAAATGTAAAATTACTTCCCTTTTATATCTTACTGTTCCAATGTCTGAAAACTTTGGATCACAAACTACCATATCTTTCCATGCCCTTGGTGAATCTCATATCTGACATTCCTCATGTCTTGAGAAAACCAGCATGAAAATTTTATATCTTTCTCATTTAAAAACACCAAAATTATTAACTAGTTTGATATTAACCTGGGCAAAATATGCCCCATGAAACCAGAGCTTACTTTCTTTCCTTATGTCGTTTGATTCCCTGTGTTGGCTTGGCTCTTGCTAACTTATCAAAGTAGTGTTTGCCGCAAGATTTAACAGTAATTAACAGGCCACTGTTGGCACTACTGCGCTACTGGCAATGAAATACACAAATTATTAAGGTAGGTCATTAGAATACAGTTTATAAGGGTTGTAAGTTGAGAGCTTAGTTTATACTCAGACCTACCTTTCTCATTTGTGTATGCCATTTTACTTACCTGTCACATGTTTGTTTTTGAAACCAAGTACCATAGAAAAATACTGGACAACAACAATGGGCCAAACAAGCATCTTTTACCCTCCCATTCATTATGTTCATACCTACAGTATTTTGAAACTGAGCATTGAAAGTTCTCCATCATAATACTATATCCTTTTTTCCTGGTTTGGGGTAAAACAGAACCAATTTTCTGATTTGTAATTTTACTTTTTAGCTGGGCCTCTTCTAACCGACCAAACTCTGAAATCACCAGCGTATTGTTCAGAAACTGTTCACTCTCAGAGTGATAAGACCTGATTATACCAAGGAATGGCATGCACAGAGGCTCTTGCTTATACTTATTGCTATAACACCCAAGGTCAGGTAACTTGGTTATTTGCCCCGTTAGAGGGTCAGAAGCGGAGAGGCGTGGAGGGGTCACACCCATAGATGGGAAGCGGACAGGACAGGTGACCCAAAACTGACCAACAGGGTATTCCAACCCATCCGCATCACACTTAGTATAAAAGCTAAGGGATCAAAGGGGCAACTCTCTTTCTTCCATGGCCGACATCTGAGGAGGGCCCTGTCTGTTCGTCTGCCTTTGATCCCGATCCGAGCACTCCTGACTCTAGTTCCGGAATTCAGCTCCTGTCCGTCGCTGACTCCAGTCTGGGACTTTCCCTGTGTCTGCTGGTGATGCGATCGTCACCCTGGGAGCCGGATACGGTTTTGTATATATATTGTATACTTTTTTAAAAAATGTTCTTATTATTTCTTATTTCCTTATTTATTATTATTTTCATTAAAGTAGTTTAGTTCTTTTTCTAAACTCGTAAATCTCCTTATCTCTTCCTCTCCTCTCTTTGGAGACAGGGGCGGGAGGGCCATCTGTCGTTCTGGTTGGCCAGTCCGGCCAAAACCACAACACCTTTAAAAAAGATACTCTGGGGGAAAAGCAAGCATTAACATCACCCTGTTTTCTATATGCAAGAATTAGCAGCACTGATCATCCGGCTCCAAAGACAAATAATTCTTACAACAATGCGTCAAGTGTGTACGCACGGATGGGAATTCTGCATATTCATTGATTGCAGAATAGACACGTCAGCAGAAACATTTTCATCGCTGGTGTTTCAGTTAAGATGACGACATGGGATGACAGACCTATGTGCTGAATCTGTTCTTTTGCTGCAATATGTTTATGTCAAATGTATAGTCTAAAATACAGTATAATTTATTCTTAATATTAGCACTGTCATACGTGGCCCTGTCAGCAGCGCTTACAATTCCAAATTAATCAAGAATTCTTCTTGATTAAAATCTAGGAACCATATTCCCAGACCGGGCGACAATCCTGGCTCCCAATGACTTAGGTGTATGGATAATCCCAATAGTTTTGCGGATCTGAACAATCCATGTTCTTGTCTATAGCTGTATATGAGTAAATTTATTCACATGTATCAAATTTTCTACTTTTCTACTTTCATGCAACATTACACATGTGCTTAATCATTTATGGTACGTAATATCACTCAGCGTTAAGAACTTCTGGGTTGAGTCTACGATTTACTTCTACAATAGCAAAGCTTTATTTTTTCTGTCTTAATATAAGTAACTAAATATAAGGCTTTGGTTTTGGGGTGTTTTTTAAACATTTTTTAACATTTACCCTTGTCCTGGTTTGAGGCCTAAACCACGACAACCCTATATACCCTGTACAAATGTACTCATGTCTCTTTTCAAAATCTGTGCTACTGTATTCACTGAAAAAAATGCAGTTTTGAAAACAAAAAGAAATGAAACTTCAGCAAAAATAAAATTTTCTTTCAAAAATTCCGTAACTTAAAAATCCAATGTGTTTTATTTTTTCCTGAATTATATACAGTTTCCACTTCACGCGCTGTTAAAAGTAATTATAAACCCAACAGAACTAAAAGTCGGCATACACAAATACTTACTAGTTTCAGTAGCTACAATAGTTATGTTGTGCCACATATTTGTTTCTCTGTCCAGGGGTGTTGCCAAAGTTATTTTCCCGTCTTCTGCGTTAATGTTGAACTGTCGCTCAAGGTCAGTATGCCGATCGATGGAAAACCTGCAAAACCAGACATCCCTGTAATCTACTTGATGAAGCTGGTGTAATCCATACAATCACAAGACAATTTAGGGAGCCCTCGGAGAGCTGCAGTTTTATAGCCAAATGGATGGAGAAGCTCAATAGCATAATAATTTGTAAGACAAAATGACAAACTGAGACTAAAAAAACTTATTAATTATTGCCCAGGGAGTAATTAGCTGTATACCCAGTGTGAAGGTCATAAAACGCCCTCAGGTTCACTGGGTAACATCTTTGAAAAACGGTGCTGATCAAGAGTTAATTACACAATCCATCACATTTATTAGACAGTTTCTATGGTATTTCACAGTTACTGCTGATAATTTCAACGGTAATGTATTAAGCACACAAAAATGGTGGGCTTCATTGTTATTTTAAAAAGGGCTGAATAATATTATTTTACCAATAAATTTCAGATTAATGAAGCATAAGCTGTTCACCAAGCACATTATTTGGTTATGGTTCAAGCAGCTCCATGGGCAGAACGCAATTAGTGAATCACCATTCTCCTATAAAACACTTCAAACGCTGAAGGGCAGATTGTTTTACGCATTGACATCACTGGGTTTTAACAAAACACGTTTCATCTGACAGGTAGTCAGAGTTTGCGAATGGGACCGTCCAGGTAAATTGTGCCGCCCAAACAGAGCCGGCCTGACAACGAGAGCGAGCTGCAATAGATTGCTCCAGCACTGCATTACGCAGGATGATGATTTAAAGCTCAGAACAGGATCTCCAGGAAAGCTTTTGTGTTTGTCCGTTTTCACAGAGTTATTCTATTAATGTACTATTCGCAAAAAAGACATTAAATCACAAAATTAAGCCTTCCAATTTTTTGACAGGAAAGGTACGGAACGAGAGAGTTTAGTGATAAACTATTGATACGGTTCAACAAAAATTGACTTCAAGGAGTTTTACTGAATCCTAATTGTGGATTTATATAAAAGCCTTTTAAGCCTTTGTGTCTATGTATTACAGAACCTAGCAGCATGCACTGACAGTTTTTACATCTGTTCTGCATTATATCTAGGCATAATGGGGCGGGTTAGGATACAGTATCAGACTGGATTACATTATAGAGTGGTCAGAAAAGTGACTCAGACTGTCAGCTTCTCATTACATTTCTACTTTTTGCAAATACGCTGTTAAATTCACTGATAAAAGAACGGGAGTGTATTTTGCTACAGTGACAATGGCAGAGTTATCTGAAAATCAGTTATTCCATTCTGGTTTATGCTTTACCATAAGCAACTGCCAAAAAAAAAAGTTCTCATTCGGAAGTTTCTTTATATGCTGCAATAAACATATTCTGACGAACTCAAACTCATCCCAGCATAGCACAATTGATTTTGATAGACACAGCATTAGGATCTGATTTCAAAGCTTAGGTTTATGGCTTTCATCTTTTTTATTTCAGTGTCAGATATTTTCACGTTTAGAACGAAAGATACATTGCAATTAGATTGCTTCTGCAATGCATCCAGTAAGATACAATTCACTTTCAGAAATTTAGCTCTCGATTATGAAAATTTATCAAAATCTTAACATTTAAGTGTTTAAATGAATTCCTAAAGATCAAGGCTAGCATGATCACATTCGCAAGGTACGGAACAACTAATGGACTTAAGAGTGAACGCCCCTGTTTAACTAGGAAATGGGATTTGTTAGACATTTAAGTTTTCTGTTTTTAAACTCTGAGAACTAATTTTACTAACTTAAAACCAAGTAGCTTGGTTAAGAAGAATACCAGAAAAAAAAAGAAGTAAAATTCCAAACATATGTGCCCAAAGCTAGGCACATGCATCTATATTTGGACATTTAAGTAAAGTGATTTTCGCGTGAGCTCCACATACCCAGTTCTCACTGGTTTAATGGGAATTGCACTATCCTCAGCATTTCTGAAAATCAGGTCATTTGTGTGGAAGAATAACGCTGTAGGTGCCTAACTTCAGGCAATCATTTCTGAGAATGTATCTCAACCTTATTTTGATGTCTCCCTAGTTCCAATTAAAGTATTAGAAGTAAAATTCTGGTACAAGTGAAGTTAGTAAAGAACATCGTACAGACTTTCACAGGCTTAAGATTTCACTCAAGAAAATATGAGAAAGGGAGCAATCAAGATAACTTTTTTTAAGACGTCATCACCTAAAACTACCTTCTAATTCTTCATGTTTACGTAATGATGCAGAAAGAACTCTTCTGATACCAAACATTTATGAGATTTTTACAGTCCACAAATGAAATAAAACACAAAATGCTCATATGCTATTTAACGTTTAGTTGACCTCGGCTTGACATAAATTCCATTGAGATAAGACACAGTTTTTCTCTAAGGATCAATCCCTTTTTAAACTTCCATTTAGAGCCTTCCTGCAGTACATTTTTTGAAGTTACAAAAGTGGGAGCATAACATCTGTGAGTTTATTGTATTGCATTTCATCTCACCCCAATAGTATTTATTCACAATGCAAAACCAGCACTCAAAATGAAACATTTTTAACGTAAGTTACATGGCTTTACAAGACTACAAAGAGGTAAAACCCTCTCCTGATTTTTATTTGATAAATATTTGGTACAAAATAAAAAATAAAATCTGCAGTGTCATAAACCTGGGAAAACTAATAGTACATTTGCAGTTTCCTTTTCATGATAATGGTATTGTAACTCTCTTTAATGGGAATGCATTGTCAGATCCATAAGCTGTAAGCTCTAAAAATGAGAAAAGAATATCTTGGGAAATAATATCTTTTGAAATTGCCATAAAGCCAGCACAGGTTATTGGGAAGTTTTGGTTAGTTTATAGGTCTACTATGGCAATTATAGGAACAACCCCACAGTGGTTTAACATAAGACGTAAAATTATTCTCAGTCCTGCTCCTGCACTATTGATATTGCTGTTATGACTTGATCTGTTCTTTATTTGCACCAATGTAAATAAGAGCAGAAATCCTTTTTTGCTGCACCTGCTAAGATTTGAATCGTAGCACTGATACCTCATCAGTGCTAAATCACCATTGTTTATTAATGCCAGGCAGATTGGACATGCTACTTAGTGACAGATAAACAGCTGTACCATTAGGGAGGCAGAAAATATCGTATCTAGGTTTTTAAAGCCTGCTGTGAATTAAGAAAATGATCAACTGCTGCCAAAGATGAAATCTTTGTCGATATGAATGGGGAAAACCTGCCACAGTGAAGCTTATCTCTCCTCAGAGAAAGACACTGAAGGGCAGTGATTTATAGGAGGGCAGAGACAGTAGAGGAAGAAAGATTATTACCCATGCTGTTTCCTATGCGCTTGGATCATGCTTTATCCAAGATAATTTACTGCAGATAAATAGACCATGGTTATAAAATAACAACAGAAACATGAAATAAGCACTACTGGAATCAATAGATTTGTATGCTAATAGATAATGATCTTTCAAGCCTAATTATACTGTAAGCCAGAACGTACCACCCTTACTAAATAAACTACAGTAAGGATTTACAACTAGCTTAGCTGAATTCACTGGGTCCCCTTCCCAGGGGAGATGCACGGTCCAGACGTGGTAAGATGTGAGCCACTGCCACACGCTTCTGGAACGACTAGGCTAGAATCAGACAGGATACTGACCATATTTGCAATTACCAGCCAAATTTGTAAATCCTTTTCACCATCAGGCTTCAAAGTGAGCCAGGCCCTTAAGCAACATGCACAACAGAACAGCAAATAAAGACAGAGGAGAAATTTTGCTGCTTATTTTAAAAATATGGGGTTATGAAAGACATGATATAGTTAGACTAACCTAACAACCGGTATGAAGAGATAGTTCATTTTCATTGGAGAACCAGACAGTGAATAATTCAGCTGACTCTCACTTTATGCCTTAGCCATTCAAAGACGCCTCTGCTCACCCACACTTTGGGCTCAACAACAACAACAAGAAAAGTCCCATAAAACATATGCATCCTTTGTGCCTAAACATCTTTGTCTGGTACAGAGATTTCAGACTAATAACCAGTGCCAAATCTCTGCGTTTGACACAAGACGTTCTAAATAACCCTCTTCAGGTAAATCCATGAGGTGGGCACATTCAGAACCAGTCTGGTAACCCATCGATGCACCCGCTTGTAAATCTGTGGTAGGCTTCCTGTCTTTTGGATCAAGTGATGGAAAGATTCAGAGAATATGTTTCATCTCTTCCAAGCAAGCATAAAAAACAACGTACTCTTCCATTGGGTGGAAATGAGGTTAAACTTCTGTTTAAAAAAAAAAAGAAAACATAGGAGAAGTTTCTTTCCAGGCTGTTTTCTATAATAATTTTTCTAAATTCTTTAACGTTTCGCCTCTTGACTCAATTATCAGACTATTTCTATGTTCAGAGATATCCAAGTTTTATTTCATTTATGGTACCGCAATACTCTGAGTTTGCTGAGTCTTTGTGCATGACTAACGTGCAGCAGAGGTGGTACTGGCAGCACATGAGGTGATTCGTATTTTCTTTTGTGTTGATAGGATTTTTATAACAAATGCCTACAAACAAATGCCTAAGCAAAATACTGATAGAACAGTTATCTTTTGAAAAGTAAATTTCCTTGAAATGCAATTGGTCATGGTCTCCTAAAATTCTGTTTTTAAAAAAACCCAAACATTAAAAACAGCCAGACAGTATTAAAACAGTCCATTATTTTTAGAACAGACTGTTTTCATCCTGTTTTTCTAATTTTTAACTTATGTTTAATATTTTTGAAAGTATACCATAGAACATGTACATAAAATTTGTCATATACATGATGCAATAACAGAATAAATGTTTAAAATGCACAATCGATATGAAACATTCCAATCCAACAAAACAATGCTCCCACATATCTTTGTTAGAACCTGCCACGTTCCAATTTTGTTCCGAATTGGAAAGAAAGTAACTGCATTTCTGCTCCCTGATATTTTTTCCTTCTCTAACAGTAGAATTAATAACTTGAAATTTCTTTTTTTTGTCTTAAAATATTTTTCATGCAAAAAATGAAAAAAAGGGATTTGAACTTTCCAGAGCTACCCTAGGTAAAGCCAAATTAATCAGGTGAGCAAACAAGAAAAAAAAAATTGTACAGAAAATAGAGCTCTAAATATTCCTTAATTAGCTATCAAGCCAATACTGTAGAAAAATTCAATCAAGTACTGCATATAATATTTTTAAAGAAGATATAAATCACACTAATTACTTACACTTTTGTTTAAATGTAATGACTTTTGGCCAATTCTGTTTCATGTATGTCTACTGTTTCTATATGACTTGATACGTAATAACATTCTACTGCAGTTTGCACATACAAAAAATAGAAATGAAGGAAAAATTTCACTCAGTTCAATTTTTCAGGCTTGGACAGAATAAAAAGACTTAATTTTAGGACGTAGATGGGCTTGTAGCTGGTCCAAATTATTAGGAGTTTGGGGCAGGGCTAGAAAAGAATTCCAGGGAATCAGAACAAGACTGGAAAAACAGCCAAGGTAAAACAGACGCAGAGTTGAAGCCAGGCTGAGATGAGGAACAAACAGGACACAATCAAGAGGCAGAAGAGCACAGGAGCGAGCCAAGAGCAAAGCAGAACAGGGCAGAGGGAAGGAACTAAGGTTAAACTGAAGGAGAAACTGCTATTGAGCTGGAGGAAAGGGAAGAAAGCCAACTTGCTGCCACCATGCCTGGCTTCACGCACCCTTCAGAAGACCCTGTCTTTGTAGCGGCAGTGCAAGCCCTTCTTCCAGATGCCAGTGGACCACAGTAACAAAATCAGGGGTGGAGCCACTGCTTAAGTTGTGATAGATCAAACTCGGTGCATTTTATGTTACTTTTTCTCTGTTCAAGTAACATTTTTCTAACCTGGGTAACTCCCTTCGATTTCCCATTTCTATGATCAGATTACCGTCTTTGTTCCTCCTGACAGCTCCTCTGGTATGAAAATTAATTCTGTGTCTATTAACACTGTCTGGGTTGTGTGCTGCAGTAGAAAACATATTAATCAATTAATTTGTAAGGAAATCTGTGATAGTTAACGCTACATTTAGCTAGTTTTGAAAGGATGATTTAGAAACAAGAGACTCCAATGTACTCTCCAACGTCTTCATACACAAGTTCTAACACATTCAAACTTGTTGGAAATTTTGAAATTGTAATTCTAAAAATAATAAAATATGATATGCAACCTTAAATAAAGGTTTAAAGTTTGGCTCTGCAACAAACCTGATGTAAGTGACAATGATAAGAAAACAGTCTTGAAAACTGCTAGTGTAGCTTAAATTCCCTAAGGCAGTAATGTACAGTCATGATTATTATTAAATAGACTCCCTCCAAACACACCTTCACAATGAATTTGACATTTTGGTGTTTGTTTTCACAACGCTTTTGCTACTACACATAGCAAAATGTGTTTTGGGAACACTCGCTTCATACCATACTAGCCACTACAAAAGGGAGGGGAATACGTGGGCTCCTCAAAACGAGACAGAAAACACCGATCTGATGAAATAACAGATTTTGTTCAAGTTAGATCAAAAAAGGAAAACATAAAGCAAAGACGCAAAAGTCAGATGGGCATAATCATCTCTGAATTTCTTCCTTTAAACCAGGATTGGGTTTAGCCAGAGGAATACAAAATATGTTTTGACAACCTTGTAACTACATGGAACAAACTCAGTATTGTTAGTGCAGAAACTAGCGGATTATTTACAGTAACTGCAGAGATACACACTGATGACTCAACCCCATCAGACCTCATACACCCTATTTTCCATGTTCATTGCATTCCTACTGTTTCATAAGACTACTCATGTGGCAAAGAGTAGTTTTGTGATTTTGAAAATGACCTAAACTGATAAATCTAACATCAGAAAGTAAAACCTTTACAAGTATTTCTGTAGAAATAAAACAGCATGAGGAAAGTATCATACAACATATGGGAAAATACACTTGGGATTCTGCCAGCAGATTTTTCAAAGAGAAGGTTAAAGCAGCACTACCTTATAGGGCTGGAAGACACGTCGGGGTCATGGGCAGCCACCTGACCAATCACAGAGTTAACAGCAGCATTTTCATGCACTTCCAGTAGGTAAGTAGGTGATGAAAAGACTGGTGGCTCATCAGCATCCTCTACTACGATTTTTACTGTTGCTGTATCCTTGAATGGTCCTCCACTGATGAAGCGAGGATCAATATGAACGTTGGCTGCTTCTACCTTCAGAGTATAGGATTTTTTGGTCTCAAAGTCCAGTGGCTGTTAAGAATGACAAAGATAAATGTCTTTTACTAATGGCCACAGAGAAAGAACAAATGAATATAATGCTGATGGATGGAAGTTATGGGCGTTTAAGTACATTCAGTGAGTTTTAATGCAATCACTTCCCACTCCCAGAAATCCAACCTGCAATTTTTCTAGGCATATATTGATATCTGTTTATTAGCCAGCCTCAGAGAAAACAAGATTCTTTGTTTTCTTGCTTTTCACAAGAAATTCACCAGAAGATTCTCTCTCATGAATTATACCATTACAATTACATAACAGATAAATACTACAAATTTGTCGGCGCTGACAACTTGCATACTGATTGTGCACTTAATCAGTGCTTTGTTAGTTGGAGATAAGAAAAAAAAAATACTAGCTCCACAAAGAATAAATATTTTATTACTTCCAGAACAATGTGAGAAATGCAAAGAAGTAGCAATTATTATTTGTTGCATATTATGTGGAAAAATGTAGAGCTAATCATATAAGAAAGTACTTCAATATTATTGCACTTCAGGTAACTGCATTTCTGTTTATAGGGGTAAATGAGGTAGACGTCTCTCAGGTATTTCTTAAAACTGTAGCAATTCCTATTTCTGTATCTTATTTTTTTTTCAGAGAAAGAAACACGAAACCGATTACTTTATTCTATCAATATACCTGCCATGTCACCATTGTTTTTACTACTTTACAGTTCCATATTAAAATATAAAAGATGAAAACACAGGGGATTTAGAAGAACGAAATACCAAATAAAAACAAAATCTGTGACACTTTTGAATATTAGAATTTTTCATTATAGGAGATTCAAGTTTGTGTCTTGAAGCACATCAGTATATTCACTATGTAATTCTCTTGTGTCTCACAATGATTCAAATTTCAAAGATGCAAATTGCCAAGTATTGGAAAGATATTAAGATTTGCATTACAATGTCCCAGGGATAAAAAGAAAAGGACATAGAAACTCGGAATCTGCAATGCAAATATCGGCAAGAGCACAAATAGGGACCTTCAGGAAGTCTGTCAAAGCCTTCAATGTGTATACTTTCGAATTTTGTTGATTTTTTTCAGGTATGAATCAAGGTCTCATGGGATTTGCTCTTTCTCACAAATTCCAGTCAACATGAGAAAACCTTGCTTCTTTAGCAGCTCTTAAATTAGGAAGCTTTTGTAATTATGAATGGTGATTTATAAATCAGCATATTCACAATTTGCCAATCATAGCTCCTATATAATTTTTTCAATTGCTTTTCATGTACTTTACAGAAATGACAGCACCCCAATACATTTAGTCAGGCTTAATCAGAATATCATATTGAAAATTTACTCTGCATTGTCTAAAGCCCGCAAATTTATGCTGGAGAAAATCTGTTGGTGAACAGTACCCTCCATACATCATCTACTGTAGTAGAACCAAAATGATTATTGCTGTCAAAACGAATATATGAAACAACATTATGTTAGAGACTCAGTTATGAAATAAAGCCAAGGGAACTGGGGCAAAAGGCTAATTGCCTTAGTTTACGAAAGAGGCCACAGCATACAATAAATAACAGTAAGGAAGATCAAGGATGTATATCATAATTTTCTCTTTAGGAAAACAGAGCTCAATTTAGATAAATATACATCATTTTATCATGCATCTACAGTGCTGACCTACTCCCTGAGAAACGGAAACTTTTGACAGGTACTCTGCCTGACCTCTTTCATTATGGGTACGAGTTGCACATTAATTACCTGTACTCACTGGAATGTAATGGTTTGGGTTTTTGGTCTTTGTTTTGTGTTGTGGTTTTTTTTTTTTTTTTTTAAATGCAAAAGATTAATTTAAAGTCCTCTACGCTACATATTTAAAACCCTCTATGCCAGTGTTATAAGTTATATTCGTATCCTTTTTCACAACACAGCATGAGAATCAGCTCTCTTCTCCTTCCGCAGAAAATAATGAAAATTAAGTCTGCAATTAGTGTTTAATTGACTACTATCCAAGTTCTGTTCTAGATATGCTGTCTCTCCCCTATTTCTGTATATAACTAAGCGGTCCTTCTGCTGTGTACATGCAAATACCTCATCTTGCGTACATCAAGACTGTACAAGCATAGAAAAGGTAACGGGTTCGTAGCCTTCTTTAGGGCCTGAATTTGGCACTTCTCATGTGAAACAGCGCTGGTGTCCTTGATAAGGTTCAGTGAAATCACTACTCATTGAGCAAAGCGTTCAACATGAGAAAAGGTGGACAATGAAGCCTCTCACACATCAGGTAATTTAAATAATATGCTATGATTTTTTTTTTCCTCTAGACAGCATTTGATTAGCTATACAGCAAATCAAATAATAGAGAAAAGTTATTTGATGAATACTCAGCCAAGATTTTATGGAAGTTTACCCCACCAACAAAGCAAATTCCAATCTACTCTTCTCCTTTGGAAACAAGGAAGCAAAACCTTTTGATTTGACCACATGGAAGCCCAGATAAGATTTTAACACATGCCCAGCACAGAAAACACTTCCATGGACGTCTCCCCAGTTGTCAGCTAAATGACAATTTTGAGGGACATGGCTAATACATCCCTTTTTTATCACTTCACTGGCTTGACACCTCATCCCTAGATCAAAGAATCCTTGGAAAACCCGCATCTTCCCACAGAGTACAGTCTGGCTGGGTAGTTGTATGTACAGGAAACATTTTTTTTTTTAAACAGAGGTATCATTTACCTTTCTCACTCTAATAACGCCGTCCTGAGTTTGGGCATCTGTAGTAATTTCAAATATATCCATTCCATCTCCTTCAATAATGTCATAGGATGATTTAGCGTTTTCTCCAATATCCAGGTCATTTGCTTTCACCCTTCCTATTGGTTCACCAAGAGCAACATCTTCCATCACTGAGAAGTGATACAGACCTTACAAATAAGAGGAAAAGACTAAACATTACACCTTCAGTTGTTTATACTTCCCCAATGCAAACTTTTGAGATGTGCAACTGATACAAAGCACATTTACACAAGTTATTTACAAGTTATTTTCATTACGGGAGTATTCTGCTTCTTCCTTGCAGGGATGCTTAGTGTTGGCAAACATAAATATTAAGCTACTTTCAACACTGAAAATCTGCTACGTTCCCTACTGCAGGCACTGTTGAACTCATCATTTTATTTACACACATGCAGTTATATTTTTTATAGAATTCAACTGTGAAACTTTGGCTTTTACTTTGTAGAAAACTGGTCTAATACTTTAAAGATGCCTTATACAATTTCAGATCTTAACTACTTTTTTGGCTGTTGTAGTTTGATTTGGTTTTGGTTTTTTAACCCCTTCCACCTCCCTTTTGTGATAAGAAACTAATTAAGAAACATTCCTAAATTTATGTTTTAAAGGAAATAATAACTTTTCGTAACAATCATCACTGTATTTACTATTTGGTTGTAGGGTTAGACTAAAACCCACTAGAAAGTGCTATTCAAATTGTCAGTATTTTTTATTTTTTGTAATACTTGCTTCAAACCTTCTAACCTAAGAAGTGTCAAAAACCTATTTAGAACATGCATTATTATTATATTTATATTAAATTATAATATTAGAAGTATATTATAATGTTATATTAATATTAATATATTATTTTTATTTTAGGTAAGCATTTTATTAGGAGAAAAAAATCTAAATACACATTTTACTACTATATCTCCCAGTTCTTAACCGTGTTCTGAAAAACAGAAGACATGTGCATACTTTAGCTCAAACATTCTTTATTGGGTGCCTATTTTTTTGCCTCTTGGTAATTTACACTTATTGAAGCTACAGTTAATACATGTTCTAATTAACTGCAGTGCTACTTAGTAATTAAAATAATCAAAAGGAATTCAAGGTTAGCAGACAAGACCTTTAAAATAGTTTTTGAGAAAGAGTTCTGGACTCGCTCTTTTCTGTCCTCACAGTTGTTCTAAGAAAACGTACGATTTTGACCGCTACGTGCAGCTAGTAGTTTTCTAAAAACAAAATGTTCTGAAGTTATTGCTTTAACTGTTTGTAGGCTGATTGCAGTCGCAACATTTGAAAGTAGGAAGGAAACTGTGAGGAATCCACAAATACATACATTAGCTACACATATAGTCTGTCCCAAAGTGAAAGATTTTTTGTTTCTTTAACGTTTCTAGGCTAAATTGTTAGAGATAATTTGGAGATCATCAAGATTCCGCGAGAATATTCATAATGGCTCACAAACAATGAGCAGCCAAAGCAACCAAGTGCCTCAGGAGACTAAATTATGTGTTCATAATTTATACTGCTGTCCACACTTTGTGGTTTGAATCTCCAGACACAGTTGATTGCATTCTTAAGTCAGTATTTTTCTCTCTGATTTATTAAGATAGTTTACAAAATATTGTAAAAAAAATTTATTATGGTGCAGCTGATGCTTTTACACAAATTGCTCTCAAGAATTATGAATCGCCCTGTCAAGATGTCCTAGCACAGAGCTGACCAAAAATCCACATTACGCATCTTTGAAAAGCCTTGGTTTTCACAGCAGTGCACGGTCCTTCTCAACAACATTGTACGGTAAACTGCCGGGTTAAAAACTTCTGTGACTTATGGAATGCCTCTAAAATTATTTCAAAGAGATCATAGAAGTAGTGAAAGTTCATCTTTTTCATTTCTAAAACCCAGGAGGCTAACACTCTTTGAAATCAAACCATAAATATACATTTCTGTCCTGCCTAGAAACAATAAACCGATAAAACACACTGCTTTCTGAGTTCATTACAATTTATTGTGAAAGCAGCATGTATTACATCTTATGAATTTCTATTTCATTTTGGTTAGGCTCTATTGTAAGTTTGATCCTTTCTTATTTTCCTTTCCAGGCAAATGCAAACTGTGCTTCAACGGTGTAAAAAAAGACTTGATCAGCTCTTCTATAAGGCCAGAGTCATGACTAATCTGTAATGCTAGGCGGCATACTATCAATACTTTGTTTTAAAAGAAAGAATTTGTAATAATATCCAGTTACAATACTTACTGTGGCTCATCCTCATTAAATGCAATATATATATAATACAAAGTTATAGCAGATGCAGTTTTTGTCTAATGGTAATGGTCCGAGTTATAACAGGGCGGTTATTCCTAGATGGTAGCTTGAATTCCGCACTGGAATGTACCGGCTATAGCGGCTTCAAAGACAACAACTCGCTCTTTGTTGAAGGAAAACTGATCTACGTTTTCCACATAAGAAGTCTACGTCAGGGATCTGTGATGCTGTCTTCCTCGCGTGACCCAGCCCGTGTGCCGCTGTGTCCAGGCGAGAGGAGCACAGCCAGGAGGCTGCAGTTCCATCCCCCTGCGCGTTCACTCCTGCTGCCTGCCGAGACCGCCAGCAAAACTACCAGTTAGTACCAGTTGTGTGCCTGATTTTCTGATCTGCTTTTTTCACGCTGGCACGCAAAGGCCTTTGAGACAGAAAGCGCTGATACAAACACAAAAGCCAGGTAAGCAGGGAAAAGCAGATCTGTATTCACAGAGTTAGAGCTGCGGCACACGGCAGGTATAAAAGAAATGTCCCTCTGCATTCTGGCGATACGGTTCAGCCAGGACTCTCATCTACAGAAGTTTACATTATTAGGGAAACTGTCATCCTATGCTGGAAAACACCACTACACAAGTGCAAGCAATGCAATGTGATATGAAGTAAAAAACTGATGCATTTCTCATTTTATAATGAGAAAACCTTTTATTGTGCACAGAGTGCTTATCTGTTAAAAACCACTAAGATGAGGTAATAAAATATATATTTTGCAAATAAGCTTCTACCTCTGCTTATTTATTTTCTATTTTTTCTCTCTGTCTATCTGTATGTGAATTTTCTAGACTACAGGAGAGTGTTTATCGCTGGCTGAGTACTAGGACAAACCCATTTCACTCTTTGTGCCTTCAGAACAGGGCAACAGTGGATTTTAAGTCATACGTATGTGGAAAAGAATTAATTTTACATTGGGTGCATAAGTACCTTGTTAGAAAAACATGCTTCTAATAAAGTAAAAATGATAAAAAGTCTAGACGTGAACATTCTCCAACCCTAAATAGACTCTTAATACCTTACAACTTCAGTTTTTCACAACAAGCTGGATAAAAAGATGAGTTTCTAATAGTGCACTAGATTGCACCTGTTACAAATAAAATCGATCCAGTCATTATGCCCTTCCCTCTTCTTTTTTCTTTTTCTCTTCATCTTTGAAATAGACTACAAAGCTTGTAGAGAATCTCAGCAGGATGGCAAATCATTTTAACCTAGCCCAGCAAGACATCCATTGGAACCACAGTAGTAAATATGGATTTTGAATTAAAGATCAACAATTATCCAGACTCAGACTTATTTTCTTTGTTTTCTTCACTATTACCTAATTAGTCAAACCTTTGTAACTTTTATCAGTATATGTGTCTTTTACCAGTAGTGTCACTTGTCTGTATGAGATGGAAGCACATACAACAGCAACTAAAACTAGCACTTAGAAACAACTGCACGGAAAGCAAAGAAATATATATCAGAAAAAGTCCCCAAGCCTTTTTGTGTGGATGTAAGAGGGGTAACACGGAAGACAGAGAGCTGTGTGCACTGCTGGAGACGTAATTCCCTCTTTCCTAAGCTCTTAATCAGGCAGAGGACTATTAATGTTTCTCTAGTAGCAGCTACATATTTTTAAATTACATTACAAACCCAGGCAATATGATTAAATAAAGAAAAGAGCTTGATAAAAATAGCACTATATAACTTTCTTATATAGGAGAATACATACACATAACGGCACTTACTCTGTGCAAACTTAGGAGGATTGTCATTAACATCAGTGAGTGTAATTGTCACTGTTGTAGTTCCAGAGAGTCCGCCCATATGTCCTCCCATGTCCTTTGCTTGGATGACCACAAAGTATTCTTCTTTGGCTTCTCTGTCCATGTTAGGAAGAGCTGTTTTAATTATAGCTACAATAATGGGGGGGGGAAAAAGTCAGGTACAGACCCAAATTCAGTTTTGCAGCTATTTTTACAGATATATGTATTGGTATAAAAACTGAACTGCTAAAGGTCCAGTTAAATTGCCTCTTAGTACCAAGAATAAAGAAGAATTTCAGATTTTCAAAAAAGTATATTAGAGGTGACCTACCTTGATTTAATTAAAAGTGCAATGAAATTGTGGTCTAAAACCCAAGAATTAATCGTACCTGTGATACCAAACTTTTTGGTTTCTGTCCTACCTCCCACAGAAATCCACCAGTTCCCCACAGAATTCACAAACAGAAGACAAGCACATAGTAAACTTAGTCTGTAAACACTGTTAACCGTATCTGTCAGACTAATTGTTTCAAATATTTTAAAACCAAAACCATTATTTAATCTGCTTTCGTATATCAGGCAGGCTATGGTTGTTCCCTTAAGTCCTAAATCGAGTGCTTGATCTTCTACTGGAGAACAGCAGCGCGCCTTTCAGCATGTCTCCCAGCATAGTCACCACTACTGCAAACTCCCCACGTCACTCCGTTGTCCCCAGTCAAGGAGGGCCACTTGTTGGATGATGATCTCGGTAAGCTGCTATCACCAACTTCATTAGGTTAGAAATTTTTAAAGATAGAGAAGTAAAATAATCTGTAGTCTATCAAAAAATAAAACGTCAGTGGGCTAGCAGGAAGGTCTCTGCAAGGGACAGACCAATTAAATACGGGGCCAGATCCACCGCAAACTCCTATAGATTTCATGGACAGAAGAAATAACAGAAGAAATAATTTCTAACAGAAGAAATAATAAAATATGTTTTTCTTTCCAAAACTTCTCCACCTGTAATGTGCTATTATATTCACAACACTCCGTATGGAAAGTGCAATACTAAGTGTTTAACAGTAAATTTAAATAGTGTTCATCACAGTCTAATAATGTCCACCATAATTAGAAGATAATAATCATCTAAAGAAGTCCCACTAAACCTAGGGAAAACAACTCTAAATGTTAAATTGAAATATGGTATTTTTTTTCCTTTTAATCCTGTTTTTGGATTCTATCTTTTTTTCTTTTTAAAATCATTTGTCTGTGAAAAGAGAGCACAAAGTTCAAGTTACTGAATGATCTTAGTGGTTCAGCGAAGTGTAGGAGTGCCGAGGGGGACCGAATCCACCATTGCAGCTGCTCCTTTAAGCCACGGTGCTTGAGGCGTAAAGAAGAGTGTCCCTTTTCATGGGCCTGTACTTACAGAGCTGAAGGACACAGTTTATGGGCAGACATTAACAGTAACTCAGCAAGTCTCTGGAATTCATTAAAAAAAAGAAGGTAAGAATTCTATATCGTACTGTGTATTTGTTAAGATTTGCATGTTGAATACAGTGGCCAAGTTCCCACCCCGGATCACACATAGCTGGTACCGGGCTTGATCATATCTTTCACTAGCTCTCACACCATTTGTTTTTTTTTTTTTAACCTGTTCTTCGTTAAGTCTTGTCAGGAGTTTTTAGATGTCAATCGATACTTATTGCAAATCTGTTAGTTTTTTCTCTATTTGGACTAATGTAGCTGTGGAGACTTCAAATAGCTCTTTTTCTTTCACATGGGATAGTTTCTATGAAATAAGCTTCTTAGAAACGGCACTGGCTGAAATGTCAAGATTATCTATTCCTGTATTTATGGTGGATAAAGAAATATTCCTGGTCTTATCCGTATCAGCAAAGAAGCTGACCTCGGGTGCAGCCAGCTACACCTCCAAACTTCAACAACTAAACTCCCTGAAGGGGGTGATGCTCTGGACCCTGACAAGCACAACGTGAGCCGGTGCTTGTAAAACCGACGAAGCAGCCTTGAAGTACAACGTTCATGTAATTTAACTATTCTATACCATCTACAGGAGGGGACAGAAGTTATTCTGCAAAACATTGAAGAATATGCTTCGGTTAAATTTTCTGAATGGAAACAGGGGAAGAGTAGAACCCAGCAGATAATATTAAACATTTCTCAGATGTGACAGGTGCAAAACACATTCAGTAAAAGAGCAGGGCCATTTCCTCCATAGCAGCCTGGGTAAGGAGAGTAAATGACATTTATTTTTAAAAGCATCTGACAGTTGTGACTGGTTTGGACTGACTGGTTTACTATTTGGGAATAATAACGATGCATTCTGTGAATAATTCTATTGTTATAAATGAGATGACTCATACAAAAGATGATAATGCAAACTTAGTGTACCAGAATTTGATCCACATGAATTTTTTTCACTAACAGAACCGAACCAAAGATCAGCGAAACCTTATTTCAATGGGTTTTCTATTAAGCCTACTATAACTTTTTCTCCACTACTATTTTTCAGACAGTTTCCCTTGGGTTGTTTTCTTTTTGTTTGTCTGTTGTTTTTAACCTTGATTTACATAGTTAAGTCTAGCCTATAGATGACTTGTATAAGATGCCACATTTTGTATTCTGCAGTTTCCTCTGAAACAAATTAATTATTTCAATAAAGTGATGATTTTTCCTAGACGTATTTTAATTTGTCTCTTAATGTATGGAACAGTCGCCCTTGTCTATGGTTTGAAAGATATCAGGAAGATTAAAATACCTTAAAAAGTGCCAAAATTAGAATTACAGTTTCTGACTTTTAGGACATAAAAATTTGGGTTTTTTCTGTATAAAGATACTAACACAACCTGTTTTTCAATAGTTTTATACATGTCTCCATCTGCTATCTCAGCCCATAAACCATTTGCCAGAAGCTAAGAGTCAAAGACAAAGTCAAGTTTCAATTTCAAACACAGTAAAAAGCTAAAAAAAGTTTACTATTTGAGTTACTACAAGAGGAGCTGAAGGTTTTCAAACATCAAATAAATCCCAATTACACAGGCTGATTGTTACCAACAATATTTCTATATTCAGAATCCACAGAATGGAGGTCAGCGAAAGGGAAGTGTCGGTATCTCTTATGAGGCAAATTAATATACACAAAAAGGCTCCACCCTCACCTAAATAACGTGATCAAGACAAAGACAGACAAAGAGAGTCACGCACAGAGAATTTCATGGATATTTATTTGTTCTTTTGCTTTATTCACCAGTTCTCAGCCTGGGCTTTCAGGAAGTACTGAAACTTTCACTCTATTTTTAGAAAACAATCCAGGCTCACCAAATCCTAATACGCATACAGCACACAGAACATTAACTCATTGAGCCTTCAACCCGCTCTACTTCAATTCAACCCAGAAACAAATCGAGAATAAAAACATAATCACTTTCAGCATGCTATGATGGATGAAAATGATATGTGCCAAACAGGAGAGCAGTTTAAAGGCAGGGGATGAGAATTACCGTAAACTAATGTAAGGCAGGTAGATGCTTGTTGGAAGATTGTATTCAGAACAGTTATCAATGGCTCACTGTCAAAGTGGAGAGATGGATGAGGTGGTTCATAGGGTTTGTTCTGCTTCCAGCATCATTCAATATTTCCTGAATGATGGACGACAGGAAGAACTTATCAAGCCTTTCAGATGACACAATGTTGGGAGCCATTGCAAGTACTGGAAGAACAGGATTAGAGTTCAAACCAATTTTGACAAATTGGATAGTCTAAAAAAGAAGGATGCAACCCAATTTGGAAAGTAAAAAGTATTCTGTGTGGGTGAAACAATTAACTTCACAATTACAATAGAGCAGATGACTCACAAGACAGAAAAGAATGTGGAGTCAAAATGAGATTAATATGAGTCAACAGCATTTGGCTGATAAAAATGCTCAAACGTTTCCTGGTATGTTAGCTAGTATGTTATATGGAAGAACCGTGGAATAATCCCTCCAGTTCACTCACACTGGTAAGGCTGCAGCTGCAACGGTGTGTCCAGTTTTGAAAAAAATTAGTTCATATAGTTAGGGAAGTATAAGGAAAGACTTCAGAGCCCGCTATGTAAAAATTACTGGGAGCTACTCTCCTTTTCCACTGGGGATAAGAGAAGAAATGATGGGCCTGAAACATAAACCACAAAATGGGTTTAAATTGCAGCAAGAGAGCTTTCAGTTAAACATTAGGGGAACACTTTCTAAAAGAGAAAGTAAGCACAGACAGAAGGTTGCCTGTAGAATTTGTAGTATTTCCAATTAGTGAAAGTTTTTAAGAATCTATCAGACAAATGAGAATGAGAAGGGATAAACCTGATGCTTTTTTGGGGCAAGGGCGCTCACCGTGTTCTCGCTTGAGGTCCCCTCCCTCCATATTGTCTACGATAAGGCTTTACCTCTACGTATTCTAAAATATTTCACAGACCTTCGTCCTATGGAAACCTTCAATGGACATGCAGGACACTCAGCGAATAGACACCTGCATCCTAATTTGGCTACAGAACCTCTGACTAAACCTGGAAATATCCGAAGAGGGTTGGAAAGTAAGGAAATCAAGAACTGATTCATTCAAAGAATGAAAACACCCCCGATATTGGAAGTACCTTTTTTTTTTATTTTTTGGCTGAGTTGCTTTTCCTAAACAGCTATTGGTGTCACACTGCTCAATAGCAAATAAAACAGCTGCAAAATGGGGTTTACTTTTACAGTGGTCCTAAATGCACACACTGAGCAATTTGCACAATCTGCCTCACAACTTGAATTGGTTAAAATGCACCCCTGTGGACTACTTTCAAAAACCTATTTGGAAGAATACACACTGTCTTGCACTGAAAAAGATCAGGGGAAAAGAAGCAATGTGTCAGAGGCTAGAGCTGATGAAGAGAAAGAAGAGAAGCAAAAGGAACAACAGAAATAAGGATCTGATTTTCACTTTTCACTTTCCTCTCCCTTTTTTTTAAGGATGTCTTTATGGTACCACTATAAAACTACACATAATAGTAATTGAGAACATGGAACAAAACCAAGCAAGCACTACGCAGAACTGGAACCTGGCCCTGAAAAGCCTTTCTTAAGCACCCCATTCATCTCGTACATTTTGATGAAGACTTCCTGCTATTTCAACTTGCATACTTTGGAACTTTCCCTTCTTCATTTTGGAAGAGCTAAGTAATTGCTTTGATCTTCCTTCCATGCTAAAATCTTGGTGGAGATTCTTATTAAATATAGCAGTCATTTAGGACCCAAACTCCTGAAAAATCAATCTTGTAATTTCTTCAGAGAGCCGTGAGATGCATTCTTTGTATTCCCATGAAGTACACTCACTTCAGTGAAGTTTTAGCAGTCCATAAAAAAGGTTCACTTGGAGATCTGTGGAAAACCCATACCGTAATTCCTAAAAAATGAATTGATCACGACCAACTTTCTTGAAAATTAAAAAAATTCTAGTACTTTGACAATGTTATAGAGTCATACTGATCCACTATTTCTGATTCAATTTACCCTTCATAAAAATCATAATATTTTAAATAAAAATTATTATCAAATATTCTCCTTTCTTATTTAGTACTAATGCCTTAGGATTTTTATTTTAGCAAGACAAGAAAAATAACTGCAGTCTCTAGCAAAGTTGGCTGACTTTCTAGAAAAATTGTCAAATTACAGAAGTTGTCTGAACTACATTCAAATGTAGATACATTTCAAATCAAAGAAATTAGCCACAATAAAAATAATCACTAGGTGAGGAATTGAATACTGTGGAATACTACTTTATGTGGAGGGATTCTGTGCCATTTCTGTATTTTTAAGAGAGAAGCTAACAGTGTACGTTTTATTACCATGTTTATTTTTATGGGGAAGATGGCACTGCCTGCCTCTCTGTTAAACTGTGAGATGAAGATCAAATACTGTTTTATTAATTCTCTTATTTCTTGTGCAACCTACAATCTATTGTATTTTCAGCCTACATTATTTAATTTTTGTGTTTTCTGATCTTGCTTTCCTTCTGAAGTAGACCTCGCAAGTTTGCCATTGTGCGTAAATTAACAGCTTTCGCTATATGTATTCTGCTTGAAGAATAACGTTTAGGATATGATTGGATAACACCTATTATAATACCGCCTTTTTAACTCAGATGAACTTTTATTTGGGTTTTATAGTATGGATAAAAAGCCTTCATCTCTACTTACCAGCCATTCTCTTTTCCCTGGGACCAAGTTTCACTGGCATAGCGAAAGGATCACCCTGTCTCCAACTGAGAATTAATGCAGTAAATAAACATTTTGCACTGCATTGATGACCTTGCTTCCTTAGGATTTTATTTGTAATGATCCTCTAATACCTATAATTACATTAGATGCTTTACAAAAAGTAGCCTTACATTCTTTTCCAGATGCTTTCCAAATCTAGCTGTGTAGTTCAAATTTCTCTAATTCAGGCTCTTGAAGCACAACATTATTTAGATACATAGTCCCTGTTTTCCTACTCAGCATGAGGAAAATGGTTAAGTCCTAACTATCTCACTAGCTTTCAAAAATGATAGAGGCATTGCTCTGAAATGCAAGGAATGTGTGGTATCAGCTTTTTTGTTACTACTATTATTAGATAAACTCTAGAAGCAGAAATCACTTTTTTTCAAATGCCAATCTGTCTTGATCTTAAGCCGCTCATCTTTACCAACTACAGACCATCATAACTGTTTTCAAACGTCTCTACAGTGATTTTATACTTCCTTTATTAATCAGAAAAGACAGCTCTTGCTGCTCCTGAAGGACCCAATCCCACATACCTTATCTGTAATAGTTGCACCTTATACTTCTAAGTAAAAAGCAGGAAGGGTAGGACTGACCCTCAGGTCTGCTGCACTAGCGGTTTGTCAGTACAACTCCCTCTCCTAATGGGCTGTCACCAAGACAACTCTCAGAATCACCAAAGAATCTCTGTACAAACACCTTAACGCAACTCCTAAGGTTGCACAGCGTACGTAGTACACAATGACAAGAAAAGGCTTATACTGGTTTGAAAATAGACTCTATTTTCAGCATCGGGCCTAAGTGCACCAAATGCTGTCAAGACAGAGCTGAAGGTGCTGTAACGGAAGCGACCACGTATAAACTCCAGAAACCCTTCTGTGTGCTGGAGCCGGTCCTGCCACCTGGGGAATGCTGCTCTCGGGGCTGCATGGACCTACCTGTGTATGCTGCCTTCTCCTCTAGGAAAGGAGCTCCTACACCTCACTTGCTGAGACAGAACAACACCCACCCACCCCAGTTCTTAAACTGATTTCAGTTAAAAGATGGTTAACTTTAAATCTGTAGTAACTGGCAAGGATATCACAGCAGCACTAGTTAATACAACGAGGTAGAAAGCAGCAGCTTAACCCAGGCTCTGACTGATGTCGAACACATTCTTTCTCTACAATAATCCCATGAGGGTTTAAATCTAAACTATTTAGAAACCGAAGTATTTAGAAAGGCTCTGTTGAACACGAGTTAGTTCTGTTCCTAGCAGCTCATTACTTTCCCCTTACAGTTGCAGATTACTTCCTATACCAAAAACTGTTTTCTGATCTCTCTCTGGTTTGAAAATACTACCTTGTCATTTTGTCATGAGTAATTACAGAAACAGTCCCCGTGCCTCTCTTTTATTAACACCTCTCAAATATTTGTGCAGTGATTTCATATCCTCCTTTAATCACCTCTTATCCAGTTTACACAAATTAAGTTCAATCATTCTTTCATTATAAGTAATATTCTTCTCACCTTAGCTACCCTGCTTTGAACTTTCTTCAGCATTTCAGCAGTCTTTTTTATGATGATGGGTCTCCTCAGTACTACATGCTATATTCTGAAGGCAGCTTGTGCTATCATTGACACGTACCATTACTAATAAACTGGACATTAACAACCAGATACAAGAAATAGTCTGTAACATCACAAAAATGTCTGTAAGTCAAAAGTTGCTGTCATTTCTCCTCTCGCTGCCTCACTTGTTTTCATTCTGCTGGACTGTATTTCAAGGTCTAGATAGAGGAAGATAATAAAGACTGCAAATTAAAATAAAAGATTCAAACCTGACTTCTGCGGAATGCCATTTGTATTCCTCCTAGGCCTACTCATTTATATTCTGATTTCAGAACCACAGGGTTCAACACCGTGGTCCAGAGAGGCCCATATACTAAATCATTGTAAGGTCTGTTGATTAAAGCATGTGCACTATCACCTGGAAATTAAAGCTATGTATAGAAAAAAAAAATCAATTACTCACTCTCCGAAGAAATACCCATATTCTATCAGGACAGTCTTTATTTTCTAGGTCTCCCGACTCTTCTGTTCATCTCAGCTCTACTAACTTGAACTTTGGCTTTATACCAAAAGACTATATCCAAGATGGCAGTGTTTAAAATCTATTCTTTTTCAGATATAGTAAGGGTTTACGCTTGAATAATACAGTATGTTTTCCAGGGCAGTAGGGCGTTTGGCATAATTTACCTTGTTCATGTAACTACATTTCAGGTACGTGTAGGAGTGACATTATTTAAGTTCATGTGAAATGTAAATAAGTCAGACACTGCTGAAAATGTATTTTCTCTGCCATTCCTATATTGTAGAACACAGTATCACTTCGTACTATGTTCCATTATGATAATCTTATTTTAAAGCTGACAGTCATGATTTAATATTCTTGAAAAAGCTTAAAAGTGAGAAGTGTACTTTAGCTACTTTTAGCAGTCTTAAGGAACTCCCTTCCCCAGCATTTTGACTGTCATTATTTGGATTCTGAGAGAATACATACAACTTCTATACCTTTTTAAATAATATACACTAGTCAGGAAACCTGACGTCAGTTAGTCAGATGTAACGATAATGATTTACAGAATATATTTTAGTCCACCGTGAGTTTTGTTACTAATCTAATGTCATCACATTGTAAATTTAGCCACTCATAGAAAATCTGAATCTGTATCTTTGTAATGTATTATTTATGTTTACTCTTTATCCGTTAAACCAGTGGTCATATTAAAATTCACCAGTGGAAAGCGAAAAATATTCAGAACAAGCCATCAAAAAAGCATTTACCCTAAGCCATATTCAGAGCACTGTATGAAAAATAACTCCTGAATTACCTTCTTTCATGTGTCTATAACTCAAACAGAAGAACTTGTGAAGCAGACCTGCAGAAGTATTTGCATTTTTCATCTAGCATAATGGAAAATTATTGTTTTATGGGTCACTTACCAGTACTTATTTCTGTGCACCCAGCATTATAGAATTGTTTCAGCAAGGTTGAGAGTAATGTCAGAGCTTCAACCACGAGCACGATTCAGATAAGGACTACACCTAGTTAAGTTAGTAGGAATGAAAATGCAGAAGAGTAAGGAACTGCTTTCCTCAGGTTTACCCTCAGGCGTAGCGACCCTTTCTACCGCAGGCACAGAACCATATCCCACACCTTTGCTCACTCCTTTTGTTCAGAGTACTACAGAAGGGAGAGGAAATCAGGAGGCGTGATCAGGATTATCCCCAATGGTCAGCTCTCAGCGTACCACTAAAATAAAGCAGCAAGGTCAGACCTTTAGTCTGAGCCAGGAAATGGACAAAACTATAGGCCCTGGTGCTGGCAGCTGCACAGACCTCAATCTAGTCTGAATTTCTAAAAAACAAAGCTAATAAAAGGCCAGTCATCTAGAAAAATAGTAAGCAGATCAGCTCTAAGTAGCTATACGTTTGGTAACACTTGATATGCTCCCATGAGTGACAGAAACATTTACATTCTTAAGTGGATCACTTTAACATAGTCCGTTTCTTAAAAGAGTGATTCCATTTTGGGAAAGACAAAATTCTAGGCACAATATCTGTGTTCAGAAACAATTCTGTTTCAAACAAATTGGAAAGGCTTTCAACCTAGCAGGGGCACTAATGACATGTAACCACAGAGAAAGTGTAGCTATACACAGGCTCCCCCTGCCCTCTCTCCCCCCACAAAATCCCCAAACTCTAAAGCATCCGCCACGCTCAAAGGGTCACCTTCAGGTTTATTTTGGATAAGACGTTACTCCACCTGGCTGTTCTGCTGTAATTTGTACACTGTCGCAATGGTACCCAAACATCTTCCCACATGAAAAATTTCACTGAGGTTTCCAAGTACCTACAAATCTGTAAGAAAACATGTTTTCCTGGCCTAGTTACTGAGAGGGAACAAATGTTAGTTGTGATGGTTCACATTGCTAAGGCTGGATAAATATAAAGAAACAATTAACAACCCATAAAACTCTCTCTGGCAGGTAAAGATTACCATACCATTGCTCCAAAATTCTGGTATTGCCATGAAAATCTGCTGCCTAGTTCCTCACATTTTCTGAAATCAACACTTCTCTTCAGAAGAACCTCAACTGTAAGGCTGCTGGGTTTTAGAGCAATCTTTTTCACCCTCTATAACATAAGGCTGCAGTTTCTACATGACTACCTGCATCTGCTTTGCTAAATGACTAGACTTTTAGGTATATTTATTGTTTACATATCCTAAACAAATGCACGCTGGAGGGCTCTACACAATTTGATATTCAGTATGGCTAAGATTTCTCTAAGTGAATGAAGACATATCTCAGACACGAAAACAAATTCTGCAAATTTTAAAACATTACAAGCAATGGATAGGTCCAACTAATAGCATAGAAACAACTCCGGATTTAACAAACTATTTGGTGGGAAGCTGTAAGAGTAGTACGGTAGTTACACTACAGGTGAAGGCTATTATGTAGAGACGGAAAAGAAACAGGAGGACGGCCCGAGTACATAAACTCATTCAGTTGCAACTGATGTCCTCTGCAACCTGCTCTGGGTGACCCTGCTCTGGCAGGGGGTTGGACTAGATGATCTCCAGAGGTCCCTTCCAACCCCTACCATTCTGTGATCTAGAAAAACAGGGAATCTGAAACCAGTTATTCATTCAGAAGCAGCTCCATAATATGAAGCCGCTTACGCAGGGACTGTGGCAAAGCCACAGTTGAATTCTTTATGATTAAATTCCCTTTAGAAACTAACATGTCATTTTCATGGTAACTGCATTGCTACTCAAAGGAATATTTGTAACTGGAAATGAAGGAGGGGGAATTTAATGCTAGTGAAAAAGGAGAAAAATCATGATTTTCAGGTTCACCAAAAAGCTTTGGAGTTTTCTCTGGCTTTCATGATAATGGAAATCACTTTCCTAGGAGATGAACAGTTACTTCACTGGATTAAGCACAAAGATTTAATGCAATACAAATAATAAACCTGAGTAAAATTAAACAATTTTTTACATTTAAAATATTTCTTTCAGGCTGTTTTTTTGTGAAAGAAGTGAAAAATCTTCTGTGTATGCGGAGAATACACTTCCCAGCTCCCCTGCTAAAGCGCTAACTTTCCCTAGTAGAAACTGAGAATGAGCCTACAGCTTATCCTCCTCTAATTAAAACAGCTAACTCAAGTCATTACCGCATGCAATAATCTGTAATATTAAAGAAAACCAAATCATACATTTTGATACTTGACGGTCAGGGGCCTGTTCAGAGTTATATTTCCACATGACTTGTAACAAATCAGCCAGCATTAACTAAGGGGCTTAACTAATAACGCCCTCTTGACATACTTATTTTTGAAACAAGCTCCTGTTCTTCCACTGTGCTGTGTTAAGAGTTATTCTGTGTAAAACTCTATTTTACATGTAGCATAACATAAAATACTGAATCACATTCCAGAGATTGTTTTCACACTTAGGACAGCTGTCCTTCAACCAGAAGAAAACACTTTAATGTATTAATCCATTAATCTATTAATATTTATCGACCTACACTATGTACCGAATGTCCCTGCAAGTTAGGGCATTTCTAGGACAGGGAAATAACTTTTCCCGTGCATTCTCACCAGGAAGAATTAAAGAACTTCCAAGACTTTGAATAGTCTAAGAGCACTCTGTTTAACGTTGGTGAGAAAACTTTGCACACTTGATCTATCAAAAGCACCTTTAATAATTTCTCCTGGCATTTATTTCACAATTTTGCTAATCTGCATGAGGACAAGAATTTTTACTCCTGCTTTTATCCTTTATGGTTGTATAAATTCAGGTGGTTTTTTGTATGTTTTAAAATGAGTTTTGTTCTCCTTAAGAGATCACAGCTGCTCGACTCACAGCGATTAAAAATAACTTCTAGTAACAGGTGAAAGAATATAAGAAATAATATCAAATCACTTTAAAAAACACTTCTCAGATGTAACTAAATGAATTTGCTGTAAATACAACATATGTACAGAAAAGAGGAAGTGGATTTATTGGCACTTCTATCAGATAACTTTCAAGACTTTAAAACCACGGAGAAATAAAGTCACCTTAAACGCATGCTAATAAAACACCATACCAACACTCAGTATCACGTTCTTTCTTTCCCTGCTCCATCCAATCAAGAAAGAAAAATAATTTTTCATGAAAACATCCCATATAGTCACTAAAATTCACAAGTTAAATTGTACTTTCTTTAACTGGAAATACTACAGTCTCATATTGAAAATTACGTTATACTCATTAAATTCCTCAGGCCAAGTCTTTCAATCCCTAATCAGTTACAAGTCACACGGCATTGCCACTACCTTCAGTTTTGCTTCAGTAACTTCTGTAATATTAGCATCACCATTACTTGCGTTATCATTAACATAGATTTTTCTTCGTCTTTTCACGTGATCAGACTCCAATGGAATACAGGTGAGATGTGTTACAACTTGGTAATACTGACAGACATCTACTTGCGCTCCTTGTTTAAGTACATTATATACGTAAGAGGCAGGGTCGCTTGTGTACATATAACCCAGGGATTCACATTCAAAATCACCTACCTGTATGTGGCTCAATAGAAAAGTAAGGTTGTCCTTCCAGAATGCTATAAACCAGCTTGGCACTGTTTCCATAAACTGGATCATCTGCATCTGTAGCTGTGACTTTAGTTACAAAGGTCCCTAAATAAAAAAAAAATATATACAATTAACGTTTAGTCTCTTACTGGAAATGTGCATAACTTATTCAAAAAATAATTTGAAACAAAAAACAATTTCCTTGAAACTCTAAAGAAGTTTGTGAGGTGTATGACAATAATAAAAGAAGAAAAAAACATCAGTAACAATTTAAAATAATACTTGGGGAACACAAACAAAACATTTTCCTTCAACACGATATATGCCAGCAGACTGAATTTCTGGGTAAAGGAAAAACCTTTTTAGCAGCTGTATTATTTAAGGTTTCTTTGTAGAATGCATTTAAAGCTACCCGATAGATCTGTGTAGACTTCAAGCATTTGCAAAGGAATCATATCAAAGGGATACGAAATACAAGGTTAATAATACAATATAATATGTTGCATTTAAGATTCGCAAAATCACATTTGAAAGAACCTTGCCAAGTTACAGAGACTGCATAGAAAAGCAATAATAAAAAGGGTTCTTTTTTCTTCTCTTGGCTCGCAGCCATAATAACGGTTTGATGTGGCCACAGTGATAGAGTCAGGACAACATCTATTGTCTCTGAAATGAGTCTCTGCCACTGAGGGGGCCATTGTCTAGCCAGAGGTATAAATTCCATACTCTGTCAAAAAAAATGGAAGAAAAAATTAAGGAAATTACCCTTTTTATTTCTTAGGCAACACAGCGCTTTCCATTTCTGTAAGAAGCAAAATCGAATGAAATTCAGTAGGTTACATTAAGCTTGCTGCAGAGAGAGCTTTTTGGATGACTTAAAAATATAATGATGACATTAATTAGGCTAACTATAAAGACACTATCTACAGAGGGAGAGAAAGCAAGAGTAGGAGAGAGGTTAAGGGCTGAATTATGTTTCTTATGTTCAGAAAGGAAAAGAATTACAGCACCCACCAAAATACCCCCTTTCTGGATACGCCAACAAAAATAGCCTCCGCTTCCCTCTCATGCCTTGTGTGCTGCTGAATCCAAATTCCACCACACTTCAGGACGGGAACAGTAAACTAAAGGGGGAGGAGATCCCTTCGGCATGTCCTTGGACTGTGTTCTTTTTTCTTCTTTTTCTGTATGGCACATCACTGCCACGGCTTTGGGCAGTTTTCTGCATTACAATGCATGCAAATTATTTAGAGGAATAATTGCATATTTAGAGATAATTTGCATATCACCCAACAACTTCCATTCAGCCTTTCCCACCTGGCCACTTCCAGGATGAGGGCAAGCTATGGGGCTGGCTGGATTTGGGAGCCTCTCAAGGGATGGATAACACCTCATCCACGGAGTGGAAGCTCTGCAGTGCTTGAAGTTGGAGAGGGTTTGGTGCACGGGGATAACGGGACAATTCCCAAGCAAGGGAATGTGGGTTGCACTGGCGAAAAAAATGCCTATGGCTTGTACTGGTCATTTATTTTGGCTACTGGAGTAAATTTATCTGTTCTTACAGGGGGAGAACATCAACGGAGGGAAGCAGATCAGGTGGCAGTCATGCAAGCTCTATCAGCCATGGCCCCATCTGGCAGGAAAGTGTCCCACCAGCCTCTCCTGCTGCTCAGGAGGGCCCAGAAGAATCCACACGCCTGCACTGATGAGCACCATGTGGAAGAGGAACATGATGCTGATGATTATGTTGCATCTATTTTTGACAGGTGCTCACTGAACCCGTTCTTATAAAACATGTAAACTGTACATGTTTTGAAGCATACATGTCTTTGATGTTGAAAGGTGATCTTATACCTAACCTTTAACATAATAATCTTTAACCTGCCACTGGGCATGAGGAATGCACTTTATCCTCAATTTGATGGTTGGTTTGTAAGCAATTAAGATGGGAAATTTGTTGTCTGGCCAATTACAAATTTTGCTGTATACCCCTGCGCTAACAGACGACGCCTGGTAGCTTTGAGTAAAAATGATGAAGGGGTAGATGACGGAAATGTGGTCCCCAGCCTTGTAGCAAGTACAGAAGCCCCAGCCTACAGATGATACCCTGAACGACCTCCTTCACATATAGGAGAATAAAAACAGTAACAGGGAAGCAACCGTAGGGCACATTCAGAGGCCATGGCATGCGCTACAGAAAATAAACGAAATAGGGAACAACGACAAGGAAGCATGCAGGAAGCTTGAGTTTGGATGTTGCAGGAACAGAGGAACAAAAGGACCCTTTGTGGCGTGCCCACAGTAGTTACAAAGCATGAAAAGATGTAGCTGTTAGAATTGTCTCACGTATTTAAGTTTTGTTGCCTTGCCTTTTCTACCTCCTACACCAGCTGCACGTTCCCTGTTTTGTGGCTCCCACAGAAAGCAATCTCTTAGCCAGGCTGTACCGCCCCTCCGGCAGAATTCAGGCTACAGCCCCGCCACCCCAGCAGGACATTCCCAGCAGTTCACAGCTGCTGTCCCACGCCTCAGACCAAACGTGAACGTAAAGGTCAGTGCTTTCTGCAGCTGGACTCAAACCAAAATGTATGTATAGGTTTCTGCGGGAGAGGCTGCTGCCACAAAACTTCTGTTTTGCAGCCTTCTAAGACAGAAGAGGTTTGTGCAGAACATCATACGATGGGACAGGGCTGGAATCAGGTAAGGCTCATTGCAGAACACTGAAAATTTTTGTAAGAGTATTTTATCTAGGCTGTACTATTTTGTTTCCACAATACACTTTATACACAAAGGAAAATAAAGTGGACCTGTTGACTTCTTTGAGATTGTGTTTGATTTGCCTAGCTGGCTCTCATTTCAAAGGACTAAAAGAAAAGAAATAATTACGTGGCTTGTTTAGAAAGATTTGATATATAATGTCTATTCTTTTCTTATTTCACTTGAGAATTCCTGAAGACTTTTATAGATATTTATTTCAAGATTTCAAAACTTAAATGGGTATGCTGATTCTTTGATAAACGCATCCTTTATCCCAAGTGTTCATTAGACATTAAAGTTGAATACGCCTTAATAAAAAGAGGCAATCAGTGTCTAACATTGCTTCCAATCCTGATGCTCAGCTTTCAAGATTTTTTTCTTGTGATATAAAATAATTTAATCACTTATTGAGGCCCCAGATTTATCTGAAATTTATACATACAATAACAATACATACATAATAGTCAGTATTCCCATTCACTGTTTATATACACAAAAGGAGGGGGAAAATGGCACACCCTCCTTTTTCTTTCTCTTACAGGTCACTGGAAGCGTGACTATAATCTCGCTTAATAAAACTAATGAAGGGAATGGAAAAATAAAATACTCTCCCACCTCCCAGAAATCAATTTCTTACACTGCCAGTCTCTGCCACTCAGCGCTTCATTTCCAACCATCATACACAGTTCTGAGGAGGTCTGTCAAATTCAGTATTTTGCTCCCAGCAATCTTATTGATGAAAATTGTTTATGAAAGATGTAAGCAATCAGGAAACAGAAATTAAAGAAATTACTTCCACTATTGAAATTAGTTAAGCTTTTACGTAGTTTAAATTTTATCACCTTGGATTTGAATTTTTTTTTGTTTTATGCCTGGAATCAAATCTTCTGCAGGTGTGAAAGATGCCACATTAGTATGTTCGTACTGGCAATGAGAAGTATATAAAGGAGCAAAGCCTGTCCCCTCTGCAGCTGCAGAGGATGTCGCCGCATCAGTGCGGCTCTGGTTCTGCTGCAAGATGCAAAGGGCCCAGAAGAAGTAGCAACTTACCCCACTCCCACAGGCGACAGAGCCCTTTTTCAACCAAGCATGAACAAAAGATTTGGAGAACTGGGAGATTTTTGAGGGTGAAAAGTAATGCAGAAAAAAGGAACTCTCAGCCACCATGGCTGTTATTTAGGCAATCTCCCGTGCTCTGGTCTGGAGCTTTGGATTATCAATATTTAAGTAGGATTTTACTCCACTACAGACACTGCAGTTATAAACCACATGTACATAAATATTTTTTACATGCTTAATGTGCTTAAAGTTTTAAAGATAAAAATTTTGCATTGAAAAAGCAGTAAGAATGCAGGCAAGGGCATGCATTAAGTAAATGCTCTGAAAAACAACATTCTGGGTTCTACCCAGCAAATAAACAGCTAAGGTTTCTGTTTGTGTTTAATTTTGACTGCATTTGGCTTATGTTTGTTTCTTTGTCAATGCTACAACAAACTCATTTAGCTAGAGACTAGAAATTTGAAATGGTGCCATTTTTACAAGAAAGCCACTATTATAGTCCAAGTCACTGTTGTCCTAATTACAATAATATAGCAGTTTTACATAATCTGGCCCAACAACATAATCACTGTTTCTTATTTACCTAATATTGCCTTATATAAAACAAAACCATTTTTTTTGATAGATGAGGCAAATTTTAAGATGTTCAGTTAAAAAACTTCCTGCATTTTTTTCTAAGGTACAGGTTTGCAATGCTAACGACCCTGAGATTAAATACGGACTGCAAAGAGATTCAAGAGATTTTAATTAATGAACACTTCTAACGTGATTTAGCCATTAACCATTGCTGATTGTTTTACTCTGTTGGCGTCAGGTTTCATCGTTTCTCTTTGCAACAGGCTAGCAATCAGAGATGCAATTAACAATAAAAGTATTTTTATATGGCTAGCTAAGAAAGCCTGTGTTTGCTGGCAAACTAAGATTAAAAGCCATCATAAAAATAAGATGTGTGTGCTCAGCTAGTGCTCTTCTGTTGTTCTGGCTGGGTTTTTATGTGCAAGTCAGGGTACAGATTCTGCACATTAGTCAGAAAGAAAAATGCATATGCTGCCAGAGGGAGCAGGAAAGCAAATTTTTTGGTGTGGCAGTGAAGTGTGCATACTGAAGGAAAAAAAAATATTAAAAAAAAGAAACTTGTGTGTTCTAGAGGAGGTAACGCACAGTTGGTGCCAGGAATTTACATGAATCCATATTCAATGAAGCAACCATTTTGTTGAAAGATTGTAATGGCTGGTAAAAATAAAAAATGTGACCATAATGCAACCTAGTGGGACCATGTTTTATCGTTTTCCCAAGGACTTCTGCGGTTTTTTTCTTTTCTGATGCTCTTTTTGGTCTCTCTCATTCTTTCTCTCCTACTCCTCCCAAATCTTGACATGCCGAAATCTCCATTTAATTCAGAAGATCTGATTACCAATCTGACAGGGCGCTAAGAGTATATTTGCATGAAAAAGACTACCATTATTTACCAACTGTTTTGTTTTTCTAAGAGGATCACTGTGCTTCAGAACCTCCAGCTAGATTTTGAGTTTGGCTGATAGTAGTCCTGCAGCCAGCAGTGGTCAAAGCAAAGCATTGTTTGTATTCAGCAGGTCAGATAAGCATTCTTTCCAAAATGAAGCCTTTTCTTCCCTGTCCTCCTTTGCTATAATCTCTCAGGTAGCATGACAGTTGTTGTCATGGTAACTATTTTTTATTGAATAAAACTGCAATAATCTCATAAAAACCTGTATAACTTCTTGACATGTAAATCATTACTGTCTCAAAGCTGAAGAAAGTTACTCTTATTTGTTTTTCATTGTTGCTGATTTTTTTAAATACAAAAACATAGTTTTAAGCCTTATCATCCTGTATTATTCCATAGGAGACCATTTCTAAACACAAAATCTCAGAATTAGAGATTACACTAGCCAAATTTAGAAAATGTATATGGAACAGAAATCTGCGTACTGCACTCCAGAACTTGCTAACCCGTGCAAAATACACACATAAAATACGACCACTGGTATTTTAAATTGCATAGCTTGGTGCGTATGCAGATACACACATCTAGGTGGGTCTGTTGTATGAGTGGTTTAGGGTTCTTTCGCAGACCGTACGTTATTTCACTCCTACCTTCTACATCAGTACTTGAATGCGTTTTTATTATTATTAATAGTTACTTTACTGCCAAAGCTCCAAAAGCCCAATATGTGGATAAGCCCAATACGTGGATGAGGCCTCACAATGCAAGAAAGTCCTCTCCCCGGAGACTCCAAGAGCCGAGTACCAGGAAAGAGAAACGCAGACAGAGAACTGCAGAGAGACGAGGAGAGGACCAGAGGATGGAGATGATGCTGGGGCGCAGTGCTGTCGGCACACCGGGGTGCTGCTGCCAGGTTAGCACAACTGCCCCCAGCGCCTACAGGACCTGGGCATCACGGAAGGGCTTTAAGGACTGCTTTGAGGACAGATGACAGAGGTCTTGTGTGGGTTTTTCAGATCTTCCCACACTTAAAGGAAAACATATGAAAAATAGAAAAGCATTTGCTTTTTAAGTGTCCAGTAGACCCCTTTCAGTGACGAAAAATTAATGGAGGTGGGAGATGACATCCTAAGCAGCGGAAAGGGGTAGAGATATGGGCCAGAATGGCCAACTAAAGGAAAAATGGGCAACTTATGCTTGATGTGCTAGAGAGACAGGAAGGCCAGAATGTATTCTACTATATCTATAGTTGAATCCTGTATACAGCCACTCCTAGACGGAGAAATGAGAAAGAAAATTTGTGTACTTTACAGATGTAATACTGATACGTGGGTGATGAGAACCATACAAATACACAGATAGATACAAGACTTCACTTAATCTTCTGCAAAGAGAAAAACAACAACAAAAGCTTCCTTACAATGAGAAATTGTACAAGGAGGAATAGCTCCCCAAGGGAAATAACAGAATCCTCCTCACTGAAGAGTTCCCTCTATTGCACAGGATGCTAGATAATGTATTCTAAGGGAAAACCCTAGAAAGACAGGAAGATTAACTAATAGGGTAATTTGTCTTTCCCAGCTGTAATTTATTTGACTCTAAGTAGTGAAATACTGTGATGCTGCCATGATCTTGTTTGTGATGATTAAGGTAAGGAAGAAGGAAAAGAGGGTTATTCATACAACTCAGTTTTAGGCTCAACCGGCTAAATTAGATAGCTAGTTGCACTAACTTTCTGCTCTATCTAAGAGAGGAAGGCAGAATTGACCTCTCATGGGATCCTTCTTTCTCGGTTGACCAGAGAGGAATCCAAATTAAATTAGCCAGCTAATGTGAATGCTTAAATTTCAATCATATTACTACTCTCTTATGTGTATGTACTCCAAATAGGCCATAGCAGTCTGTAATACTAACCCTCCAGGAACTTCAAGCATGTAAGCTGGCACAACAACATACAGGACAAGTACAAATCTGAAAGAAATTTGGGTTTGTTTACATTATTTTCCATAAATTGATATAAACGCCTATATGCACTTATATACTCATATAGACAACTTCCTTCTGAAGTAAACTACAATTGATATACTTCATACTCCATTTTTTAAAACTAATCGAAAAGATTAGAGTAACAAAGTATTATTTGTTTGTTTTATATAAGGAGTCATATAGTATGTCACTGAAATGCCCAGCAAAAGAGATTTGAGAACCCAATACTCTACAGACCTACAGGAAACGGCAGATGCTGTCCCAAAGAACTGACAGTCTAAACCAAAAGTTTTAACACCTGAAAAATCTGCTTTAATAAAGGGATCTGAAAGAATCAAACAGGAGCAGCTTGGTCAACAGTAGGAAATAACCACTACAATAAATTCGCAAGTGCCATGCAGGAAAATGCAAGAAACTATTTCCTGTTTCCACCAGGAAAATAATCTTTTCCTATACCTCTGCTATACTGTCAGGTTTAGCTCCATGAGCAGAAGAGGAATCTGAGTTGCTTCTTCCAAATGTCACATATTTCTTAATGCAATTTTTAGAGTAGACAGTTTAGAAAGTTAATGAAATCTTTAAAAAAATGTTAATATCATGCAGTAAGAGTCAAAATCTCCGAACAACTGAATATTCTACCACATGTAACACAACAATGTTTTTAGACTGCTCGTGTGTCATTTTAAGGATTTTTTTTTATCATGTGAGGGAAATGGGAAAAATACATTGTATGCAAATGTGTAACTGCAGAAGTATGAAAGGTGCTTGCTATGCATAGGAGAAAAATGCCTTCTGTACAGCCCACAGACAATGGAGCAAGCTGGCAGCCTTCAGCACTTACAGCTGTATAATGAGGGCTGCAGGAAGCGTGGTGGTGAAACCTAATAAGCTGCATATTTTACAAATTTTTGTGCATAAACTAATTGTTTTAGAACTCTGATGCTGCCTTTTAAACATGATCTTTGGAAACAAAACTGTTTTACATCAGAAATATATATTCAGATCTAGTGATATAGGTAACACTTTGGCAATTATCCTTGCTGATGTTACCTACTGCTTGGATTTAGCGTGTGTGAATCTAATAAGAGAGGACAATGTCTTTTCAGTTTTAAGGTTGGCAGCTCTTTCTTGCTACAACTTATAAGATGGTGCCATCAGACAGCCTGCAGGTATTCCTTTATGAATTCCCCCGGGTCGCTGTTTGTTAGGATTAGAATACAGTCTGTAACATCACAGGCAACAGTAGAAGGGTAAAATATATTTTATGTTTGGCTTAAAGAATTATGTTTTCTTTTCATGTTATTTTTTTATCCTCCCTTTAGATATCACCCTCACTACGGAATATTAATTGATATTTGTGAGAGATGTGGGAAATAGCTATTCTTTTGTTCAGGACTTTTTGAAAGACTGCTTGTCTCTAATCAATTGACTATTTCATCAGCATTCATTCTGCGAGGTCCCCAGGCAAAGACAGTAAAATTGGATGATCACTGTATGCTATATTTCCAAGCAGGAAAAAAAGTACCGTAAGGCTTGTTGATTTCGATGGAAGTTTCAGGTTATGCCCAGGTGCATTGTATAAAAATATAAATAAATAATAAAGTAGCCCCAGCTGTTTACTGCAGAAACTCTTTCATTTATAACTTTCTGTTGCGAAAACAGCAAACGGCTGGTATAATCTTGCGGCTTTGATGCTCTGCTTGCTTTGTTTGGTAGGGTGAAGCCTACATGGCAGCAACTGTAATCCAGGCTACAACAGCAGACTCTGAAATATTGTCCCCCCAGGCCAGCGCGGAGCCAGCACATGGCAGCAGAGAGCACTTGGGCCCCAGGGAACGGGGACAGTTGGATCTGCTGCCCAGCAGTACTCCACCAGCCCATTCACCGAAAGCCGTATCGACATCAGCTCCACGGGCAATTGCTTATCTGGATTCAGGAAGAAACAGTAAGTGCTGTAGAGTCAGCAACTAAACAAAGGCAGAGGTACCAGTTCGGGGCAGGGTGGGGAATGACCAGTGCCAGACAAAAAATGGATTCTGAATTGGAGCTGAATCTCATTTTCCCAAATGTCAAGTGTGTCCATCAAAGAGACATCTAACACAGCCCATCTGAATTAATTGAGTTTGAGGAGCACTGGTCCCCAGCGTTCTAAAACTAAATCTTTTGTGTTAGCAGAGTGATAGAAGTTATACAAATAAAAATCTCTGTGAAAATATTACCACACTGAATTTTTTCTGACCTAGAACTTTCTACCTCGTGGTCACAACTTGTCTACGTTCCGCACAACTGAAAAACGGGAGAATATGCTCCCGTCCAGTTGTGGGGCATTTCCCAGAGACTCCGTCCATCAGGAATCTGTACTGGCCTACCTCCTCTCAGTGGCTGTTTCCTACTCAGGCATCATCTACTGGCCAGCAAACGGGCTCACGTCACAAGCATAGCTGTTTGGAAAAATGAAATGGCATGCTTTCAAAGGCAACTAAATCAAACCCCCACCACTGGCCTAAACAGTTTTTTCTTCAAAACTTGAAATTTGGGAAAAACCGTGAAAAATTCTTCCTAAGAGTAGATTTAAACTTGCAATCAAAAGAGAAGGTATCAGAAACCTGAATGAAAGACTTATTTCCATATACTCACGAACAGAAATACGACGATGTGTTTGATATGTACAAATGAAAGCAACCACAAAGAATTTCAGAAGCAGAATATCTGCAATGAGAACAAGATGTTTGTGACTATGAGATAAGAATCATCTGGAAAAACAACAGCAGGGAAGATTCTTGTAGAACTAGAGAAGCATGCACCTACGACGGCCAGAATTTTCTCTGCTCTGCCCTTGTACGAACAACATACAGCGATGTTCATCTGTCCTCATCCTGTGAAACAGGAACTTCATAGGAAGATGTATTCCTCTATATGGGACTCCATTAGGAACTAAGACTTCAATTCTGATCCAAACAGCTTTTTCCCCAAGGAGTTTATCTTCACTATGTGTCATTTGCACGACATTCCTTCATGCAAAGGGAAAGCACGTGCAAAAAATGAAAAACTTTTGGTGATAGTTAATGGAGATGAAAAAAGGCAGCTTTTGCCTAAGAAACCACTACACATTAATAGCTCCATACTTTGCACAGAGAATTTAGGGGTTGTTTCTAAGACCCAGACAGCGTCTTCAGAACCTGAACATTCAAGGACCTGCTGCCATTGGTAGGAAGTACTTTGAGCAATTCCACTGATTTTAGCAACTTTATACAAAGTCAATGAACTAGCTTAGTACATCGCGGACAATGTAGGTCAGTGCAACTAAAGGGTCAGATTACAAACCCCTAAAGAACAGTATCATAACTTCACCCACCATCCTCGAGCTCATAATGGTCATTTAAGAATGATATAAAAAGACAATGACATTTTCTATCAGACCTCATGAGAAACTGAAAGTACAAAAATAATAGCAGACGCTCAGAAATATGGTGTTTTCGAGGCTCAATAACCAGTCAAATAAGGAGAAGACTGTCTTGGGTTTGAATATATCCTAGCCAATTACTTAAGGTTACTTATGACTTTGCTTTTGGAACTGCATCTCAGGCAAGCAGAACATACAGAAGATTTTAAGCACATGCACACTCACTAAATAAATCTCTCACGTAAAATCTCTGCAGTACCACAGCTAGTGAATTTGATTATGCACAAGAGGAACAAGTGGAGGAACAAGACAACATGAAGATATACATTTTCTAACAGCTGTTACACTGTTGCCATATTTTACAACATCTGCTGGTTTTTTTCCTTAGCTTTTGCACTCCCTTTGCATTTACCCTTTGGGCTAATTTGTAGTTGACCCCAGTAATGTAGTCCTTTTACTCTACAATTTTGTGACAAACTATCATTGATTTAACAGTCATGCTCAGTGCCTTAAAAATCAATGAATACATAGGCAAAAAACCCAGTAAGACAGCATGGTTGATCTTGATAACATTTCAGGTCAGGTTTTTATCACAACTTCCTAATTTATCAAGTTATTTTATCACTATTCATATCAGACATTGCATGTTGATTTCATATTCAGCAGATTCTGTCCTTTTGCACATGATTTGGAACTGGAAGAGAACTAAGATCTTTGGGAGAACTGGAAAGAAAAGCTGTGCTTCTGCTATGCATGGCTATACTAAATAACTGTTCTGCTTTTGAAAAAAAATAATAAAATGATTGAATGACTTCTTATTTAGAGTGGTGTAATCAAGGGCAAACTTTGATCCAAAGGAAAACATTGCTAAGGAGATGTGCTGGTGCCAAAACTGGAAACTGACTCAACTGGAAGTCTAAATCCTTTCCAATAAGGACCTTTTTCCCCCAGTAAATAGTTTTCATGGAAGAATTTAAGGACAAAAATACTATTCTAAGCTTTTTCACATTGTTAATATTTTCAACTGTTAAAGGAAAAAACATTTCTAGAGCAATGGCAGACTGAATCCCACTAAAAGTATTTTAAGATGGGCGGGGGGGGGTTATGACTCTCAGGGAAATTCTTAATATTTGGAGATTAAAGTTTGTCTGTTTACCTTAATTCAGGCAAACTATGAGAGAATTCTCGTCCCTTATGGCTTTTGTTCTTTTTCCATCTGTGTCCTTTTTCATTTCACCAACACGTTTGTCACTCTACTTCTGTCGTCTTCTGTCTTTCAACATGACACGAGCTGTCTAAACACTCGGCTTCACTAAGAATGAAATCAAGAAATTTCACTCCTCATTCCTCTCCTGAAAAAAAAGATCCTGGAACTATACTGTTGGGAGACACTACCCACTTTTGCTCCCATTATCGCCTCTGCAGCACGCTTTCAGGGAATTCACGAATCTGTGTGTAGCTGAGAAGGGCAACACAGAAACAGAACATACTCGGAGGGGGGGGAAGGCGAGGGTGGTTGGGTGTGTTGTTTTTTTTTTCTTTTTCCTTTTCTTTTCTTTAAATAAGCTACAGGACCACTTCCAATTACCCTTGTGGATCTTCTAAGATTGCTCATTCATTTACATAATATGCTATCTTCATTGCAGGCATACATACAGAGCTCACAGACAAATGGGAAAAAAAAAAGTCATGGGGTTCTTCCTCCCAGCAGCTTAGCTGAATCTCTTTTTAAAAGGTTTTAACGGGGTTTCATTCCCAGTGTGTCCCTTTACATCTAAAAGTGATTAAACAAGATTTACAGACAAATTAAATTATTTCCTATTTGTGAAATGCAATACCGTCACAATGAAGTGATTCCACAGATTTCACTTTTTGATCTTTAATTCTTTCAGAAAATTAGTATCAGAATTAAAAGATTAAAGTGCTGAGTTTCAGCAAAGACATATTCTCCATATACATTATTAGCCTTCACAAGCAAATTCATCGTTTTGGAGCTGGGGAACAGGGCTTACTATGGCAGTTTATATAGGAACTACATAAAAAAAGAAAGGAACGCAAGGATGAAAAAAGGGAAAATTCAATACAGTTCTCAAAACTTTTTCTGGAATGTGCTCCTCTCTCTTTCCTCAAAGAGAGAAATAAATTATTTCAAAATAACTCTGAACACAGTGAGGATACACAGCACTCAGTACGTGTGTGGGTGTGTGTTCTGCGAAGACAGCTGAAAAGTGAGCATCATTCCTACCGGAGATAACACAGTGTAATACTAATAGTCATTGCACCAAGTCGTGGGAGGAAAGCCATGCAAATCCTTTCTTTTGTTTTTGTAGGGAAGCAGGATTTTCCAGATATCACCGATACCTAACATAAAAATCAAACAGGCTGCACTGTGCCCATATACTTGTGATAACCACATATACTGGCATACACACACATTCACACGTACCACATGCAGGAAGTTTGCACATATGTTGCAGTTTTCACATCCCCGCAGCGTATCATTCATGTTCTAGACAGCCATGCAAAAATACCACTGACATTCACATACTACATCTCTTCTAGCAAGGAACATAAGACCCATATCTAATGCGCCTATTGAAAAAACTGCATTGTGTCAGAACCGCAACATTACCTTACAGAATAATGAAAGGTTAATGCGTTCATCTGTCCTTTATGCATTGCTTTCCACAGAGGTCCAAAAATAAAATGCCTTGTACTGCATCCTCATTACATAAGTGCTATATATATAGCATATGAGCTCCTCTTCTGTTTCAGAGCAGTCAGGACTGGTATAAGCATTTTGAGGAAAGAAGAGGTTTAGTATAACTTTGTTTTATCCTGAGTAAGAACACTGCCTAGTAATGACTGTGTTGTAGAAATGTCAAGGCTGAAATTAGCTGTGGGTGGAGATCTCTTTAAGGGGAATTAAGTAAGTGGATAATGGAAGTGAAATACTCTTAGTGTAGCAAAAATAAAATAAAATAAAATAAAATAAAAATTTCCTTGAACTCTGAAAGGAGACAGAGTTGTCTTATAAACATTATAGAGGAGTTAAAGTAATTTTAAGAGGACTAACAAAACTTAAAGAAAGTTAAAATACTTTACGGAGCATCATTTAGTACAGCTCTTGGTGTTGCTGCCTGCGGGTTAAATGAGGAAGACAGAAGGAAACAGTAACAGCAACATTGGTGAAGGGGTAACATTCTCATCTTCAACTTTCCAGCCCTGGAATTTGGTTCCAATCAGAGATTAAGATGAGGCATGACTGCATATGCTGCATAGATTTCACAGTCATTCATGACCCACGTAATGCAATGGCAAACATATTCTGAGTTTTGAAGCGGCAGCAGAGAAGTAGGTTTTGTTTCTCAACAGAAGAGCAGGAGTGTATGCTTGTGCTTCTTTAGAGAAACAGCTTGTAAACATGCACTCCCAGCAATGTCACATAAAAGACATGCAAGGTCCAGGGATCATAAGGGATAAACGGGCAAAACCTGCATCGTTTCAGTAATAAAGGTAATAAGTGGTACACCTCTGATATAATCTACAATGAATTTCTACCTGTATTTGTGTTGTTAGAATAAATTTGTTTTGGACCAAACTCTTCCATGCAGCCTAAGAATACATAAAAATCTGGAACTATATGATTTCAGAGGCAGTTCAGGAAAGAATCATGCTAGGGGAAACAGGTGAAAGAACATCCTCCAAAAGCCAGCCCCTTTCACTATTCCCTGAACTGATGTCCATGTCTAGGCAGTGGTCATTGTTTCTACAATCTTCTACTATAAAGTTTTCCCAGATAAAGTTTTTCTTTTTATTCAACTATCATGACCTTCCTTTACATTTTTCCCTCCTCTTTCACCCTAACACTTTTCTCAATCATTTCATTTTCCCTCTCTTTTATTAATGTTTTACCTTTTATCCTCTTGCTTCTATTGCACTTTTACCTTCTTTTAAACCTCACATTAACCAATTTACTAGATTTTTATTCATCTGATCTTCTGACTAGTTTCCTATTACTTTGGGGTTGGTTTTTTTCCTCATCTTCTTTACAGTGAATACTTCTTGGATAAAGGCCATGTCTTTACTAAGGATTATAAATATTGCGCATATGCACAGATATAAATTATTTTTATAGTAGTCTTTGTGATCAGAAACCATCTTTTCTTGTCTGCATATATCTTCGTTTTCTTTTTTTCTATAATATCAAACAAGTCTCATTCATATAAGGATTAACTGCCTTCAATTTCCCTTCCTCCTCCTCCTACCCCCAGCTCCTTTTTTTCTTATTTTTTTAATTTATTTTATTTAATTAAGCCATTTTCTTGCCTAGAGCTCGGCAAAAATATCTTCTGAAAGCAGGTCCATATTATGTTTGTGCTGCTCTATAATTAAAAGTAACTTAACAAATTAAACCTATGTTTTGGTAAAAGAACTGACATGCAGGCTTGAAAATTCACATATCGGCTTTGGCACAAGCAAGTCAATGCAACCAAGATACGAAAATCTGTTGGGGAAGTGCTGATAAAAAAATGAAGCCTCAGGTATCACCGTCTAATCAGCACACCATGGTTACATTTGAAAATGACCTGCTACAACTGGTTGTACTGAATGTGAGAGGATGGTTCTGGCTCCTCACATTCCTCCTCTTTTAAACTAAAGAAGACAGAATGGTGGTTTTGAAACTTTTTGATAGGGTGCTGCTTTATTTTACGAAGTGCCTTGGCACTCCTTCAATTATCTTGCTTTGACAGATGTAGACAAATTGCTAAAAAACACATTATCCTCAAGCTAATACCAGAAAACATTAGAATTTACTCCGTGTTTCGTGGCCAGATTTTGATGTCTTTGCTTGTATTGAATTCTTATATTACCCTGAATTTGACTCATTTGGTTTGATGGGTTTACTTCCCTTTTGCTTTAGTGACAGCTAAAGATCACCTGCACTGGAGATGTATGTATGAGGGGACGGAGGACCTGAGTACGTAAATGTGTACCTCTGTAAGTACAAACTTATACATCTGCAAATACAGAATAAGGGACAAGCTATGCAAAAAAAAAAAAAAAAAAAAAATCTAGTATATTAATCCACAAGGAAATACATTCACATTAATCCGACAAAATGAATAAATATAAGTAAAATGTATCAAGAAGATTATTTCCTACTCCTTTCTTTTTCTGCCCTTTCACACAGTTAATTTCCCTTTTCACCATCTTTTTCCACGGCTTTCTCTGTTTTCCCCTTTCATCTTCTGTGCAAATCCTATGGCTAATTGGTTAAGTCCACTCTAGAGTCTAACCATCAATTCCCAGACACTGCATCTTTCATTTCAATGTTTTTTGGCTGATTACAGTTGCACTTAGAGGAAAACAAATAAGTATGTATCAACATACTGCAAGTGCTGCATCTGTGTATGAAAATACACAAACAGATAATTAAACATCAACAAAATATCAATAGGATTAGAGTGTCATGTTGGAACAAATCTTGATAAATCCTTCTCAATAACAATACTCTAACTACAGCGTCATAAGGGGAATATAAATTTAGCCCATTAAAGTGTTGTTGGACAAAGAAAGACACATTAATACATCTGTTAGTCATTTCCTTACTACTAAGGGACTCTACTATTGTGCTGCAGATGAAAGCTTTGGCCAAGAAGAGATTTGAAAATATGCAAATTAATGCTAACAACATAATAAATATCTTATTATTCATCAGCAACTCAATGGCATGCTGGCATAGTTTAAACTGTGAGTAATCAAAGTTTGTCCATGTTTAGACATACGTACCTACAATAGACATTTCTGGAACCGTGGCATGATATGGGCCATCAACAAACTCTGGGGCATTGTCATTGATGTCTTGAACCTTAATAATGAATTCTGAGGGAGGCTCCAGAGGTTTGTTTGTGTCCCTGTCCACCGCTTGAGCTGTTAGAGTGTATTCAGCTTTTTCCTCACGGTCAAGCCTTTTCATTGCATGAATGTCTCCAGTCTTGTCATTGATCACAAAGATTGTTCCAGCTCCATCTCCTGACAGGATATACTTGATTTTGCTGCTGCCAGGATCCAGGTCTGTGTGTAACTAAAAGGAAAAAAAGCATTTTAGAGACAAAAATTACCCCCAGAATTTTTTTTTGCGTTGTTCTAACCATACATTTTGTCAAGCTATTCTTTTGTACTTTAATCTTAGCACCAGTGATCCATATCTCAGCTTGAATACACATGGAGAGTAGGGATTTGTATGCATACTAATCAAAAGTGAATGTAATCATAGGCATAATTAGACTTTCTATTTAAAAAGCAGCTGTTATATATATTTTAAATCCCTGTTCTAAAATGTAAATGTCTTCAGAACTAATATCAGCCAAAATGAACAAGCACAAAATGTCCTTAACCTATTAGATCATAGGGCGAATGAAGGATTAACAATATATATATATTTTAATCTAGTTTCTTATTTTTAGTTATTACTTTCAGCTTATTTTCAGGTAACTGAAAATGGCTGAACACTGGCATCTATGTAAATGTTGTCAGGGAAAGCATTCACAGAAATTTAGAACCGTGTAACTCAGCTGTTAGCAGAACTTAAAGGGTTCTAAGATCTTTATTCTAAAAATATTTTCCCTGAAAAAAAGCTTTCTTAAAGTAAGTTTCCAGGAACATAAGAACCCCTCTTACACACATCTTCCCATTCTCCTTAACGCCCCATTAGAAAAAAATAATATTTAGACTGTACTTTTCAAAAAACAAGATAGGATTATATTAACCTGAAACAGTATAGGAAAATAGGTTTTCTTCTTTACTTTGAATTTTTTTGTTAATTAAAAGCCTGAAGAACACTAGAGACAAAGGACTTCCATTGATTTTTTTTTTTTGTAGGCTCAGAGCCAAGTAATAAATATCAGATTATCTCCAATAATTTCTAATTTGCGAGGGCGAGCGCACCAATTGGTGGACCATATGTATTAGTGTCAACACGTTCAAAAATACAGGATAATAACTTAAATACACAGTAATAGTGCTTTATAATTCTATTTACTACTAAATCTAACACTCAATATGAACAATAAGTAGTGGTGAATAACATGTCATTAAAAATGTAACTTACATTCATTATTATTCATCTCTGCCTCACAAAAAGTCTGAGGGAAATACAAAGAACCTGTTTAGGAGAGCTGCAATACGATTTGCAGGAACTACTACTAGACCTGTTCCCGTCTGCTCATTTTTGTGCAAAGCGCTCAACAGAAATTCCTCCTGGTTACGCATTTCACTCTTCCATTGATAGCAGTGGTTGCTAGGGCCGGGCAGCATTGTCATTTGATACAAGAACCTGCATTGGGATATCAAAATAGGTGTGGAAAAAACCCCGTGCAACACTGGCTACAGCCAAGCCAGGAGCAGACTTTTATGTCATACCACGAGTTGGCTCTGCATGTTCTCCAGTAGGTAATTGGTCACTTACAGCTATCTCTGCAAATAAACTGTTCAGGAATAAGAGCTCAGAAAACTCATTAACAGCACCTTACAAAAAGGAATCTGAAATTGTTGCAATGAGCACAGCAGACAACGGCAGTCGGGTCTGATTTTCCAGTTGATCTGGTTTATTATACATACAAAATCCCAGGCCACCACTGTTATTCTCTGCTCTGCAATAATAGCAGAACTCCCACTGACTACAATAGGTGTAACTTCATCCTCTGTGTTTTGCTGGGCAACACATTATTACCACACCAGCTATTACCACACCATTGTTCTAACAACTTTTTAAAAGCACTTTAACTGTCTGTGAATATGAATGACTCAATCCAGTTCGCTCTTCCTACCCAACCCACACAAACATACACACAGACATCAAGTGACAGCTGAGTCCTTTTTCGAAAAACTCAATCTGGTTGGGTTTTTTTGTAGTTGCCTTCAGCTTTTACTTGAGAACAATCAGCATAATTTACATTACGTTAATTTAATAGCACTCTCCTGTTGGTTGGTACTGCAGTTTTGTCTGCTCAGTAAGACATGTTAATACAATTCTTTCTCTTAAAGATTATTATCCTTATGAGCAGGATTATACTCAATCTAGGCATCAGCAACCTAAAAAATTATTTTCAGGGTCCCAGAGACTGTCAAAATCAATCCAGAATCTGTTTGTGTTTTAAACAGATTGTTTATATTTTAAGCATCTGTTTGATCCCTGAATAAAATCTATACATTATTAGCACTGCATATGAAGGCTTTAGCAGAATATTCACAGCTGAATTACAGCGGTGTCGTATCAAAACATTGTCTGGACACACACAACACAGCAAAGGAATTGGGAACACCTCAGTGCACCCAACTACACAGAGCCTTACATGAAAAACTACAACCTGAATTTCTAAAAAGGCATTAGCTGGATAAACTAGATATCCCACACGGATATTTGCAAATGTTCAAAGATTCTCCGATTTGCTAATAAGTAGGAGAGGCTCTTAGTATAATCTCCAGTGTAAGTTTTACCTGTATTATCCAACGGAAGTTATGGTTCACAAATCAGTTCTGACATAAATTAATGCAGAGCTATAAAACCTTTGCAGTGCTGGTAAGATACCAAGAGTTAAAAATGAAAAAAGTTTATGATTACTATTGTTTCTTCTAGTAAGTTGAAGTCCTTTGTATCGAAAGATATGGATATTGCTAACTGAAACACTATAAAATGAAGGGCTAAACATTAAACACAAAGTGGAAGAGCTAGAAGCATTTTATAAACTTAAAGTTGAAACTGCATCTGATTAGCAGAAGATCAGGTTTTTTACCCAAAGATTAACAGTGGCAAAAATGATAGTAATTTTTTTTTAGTTCTTAATAAAAAACAAGCCATAAATACGTCATTTCATGAAATCATATGCACTTTTAATGGTGAGCATCCAGAGAGACAGATTAAAATACCTTCTCTAGGTTTTGAAGGTCTTACACTCTAATATCAAAATATTGTAATAAATGACCTGTGGAAGAGCCATTTTTCCAAAATCATTTCGGTGTTTGGATTTAGGATTAAAACATCATCATCTACTTACAAAGTTATATCACAGAACTGAAGTGAAACTCTAAGACAGAAAGCCTAGTATTTTTTCCCAAGTAACATTTCCTCTCTTCTACTAGATGTGAATGATAATTTACAGCAATTGTCAAGCTTCAGCAAGCTGTGTTCATGTGAAGGTTAAAGATCATTAAACACGTAATTATATAGGGTCTGGGTGAATGATAGAGAGGCATAATGAATACGGTAAATGAATATCGGTTTCTGCTGAAAAAGCCTCACAAACGTTGTAAATGTGAAACTGCTTTCCACACCTGTAGCTTTATTTGTTGCGCCTGTGCTTGAAAGCTGACCTCTTGCTTTCCAGAGCAATATCGAGAAATGTAACAAGAATTTCTGTTTTAAAAAAAGGAGACACCTATAGCTAGCCCCTACATCCCACTACTTGACAGCATCCCAAAACAAAAAGAAAACCACGTTTCCTGGAAAAATTGATCATGTTCAGAGCCAAAGTCACCTCCCTTATGTGAGATTCAGTTAAACAGACTTCAAAGGAAGTGAAATCATCTTCCCCCATCACTGCCCTGCCTGTGGGACTACAAATTCAAACATCTCTCTCCCTTAAAGTCGCAGATGCAGCCCCATCACCCAATTCGTGCCTGGTTTTATGGCAACAGGAGAGGGTTTGGATCCCTCTCCTGGTTTTAGTGGTGATGCAGATGCCCTGTATTGATACCCTGCTAATGGCTCCCATGTAGCCTCAGCACGGGTCTGTTCCTAAAAAATGAACTTCACTCAAAACGAACCCTCTGAACACCACAGTTACTAATCATTCCTTTGCTATTCTATGTTACAATACAGATGGCAGTCAACAAAGCCAGTATCAGTTAACAGCACGCACAGTGTACTTCCACAAAACTAACGTTATTTTCACTAATAATGAATGCGTATTTAAAAGTATTGCCAACACATTATTCAAATATATAACATATATTTATAGTCTCCCACGTACATGCATTACAAACATGCATAATTACAATCAATGCAAGAGAAATTGCAGAGACGCAACTTATTCAAAGAGCCTCTACTTTCTGTAGAAGTACTCCTCTGCAGTAAAAAACAGATACGTGAGCATGTTACTGATATTAAATTCTCCTATTCCATAGATACTTGTTCATCGTATTTTTAACCATATTTTCTTAGAAATAGTTGGTTCAAAACTATGTACGCAGCCCAGGACTAATGTATGGATGAAGGCTGCAGAAGCTCCAAGCTAGGTTTGTGAAGTTCTTGTGCAATTCTGAGTACAGAGAGAGATTTGTAAGTCTCTTCTGCAAATGGAAACTGTCTCACCTGCGCTCAGTCAGCGACCTGGCGAACCAATGGGAGCCAAAACAACAGCTTGCTCAGCGCAGTGAGTTTCACGTTGGAGCCATGTGTTCACCATCAGGAGAGTACATTATGCACTTGGGCCGGGTCCATGCCCAGGATTAGCAGAAAGCTGCTGACTGGCCTTTGTAGCAGGATTGGGCACTTGAAGTCCTCTCCAGGTGTGGTTTCGATGCACAACTTGATAGAGACTAGCCCGTAATGAGATGCATCATCAAAGGCAGGATTTGTAACCCAAGTTTCCTCATATTAGTAAAAAAGCATAAATATATCAATAATTCACAAGAGGGGGGAAATCTACATATTATGAAAGTGCTCCTGGACATTTTTAATTAAGAAAAGAGAAGAAGGCATTATGTAGTCAAGTTTTTATTTCAGTTTGTTAGAAAGTAATTAATTCATCCTCATATAATTGCAAGGGAATTACCCCTTACTTCTTTCAAGGGAAAAGGCATAACCTGCCCGTAAAAATTCATAGTAAAATTTGCATCGTTCTTCTCCTTCCTAACTCTGGATTCTTTTTAAAGGGATTAACTAGTGCATCGCTGATTTTCACCTGATGTTACACAGATACACACACAACACACCAACACTATCCTAGTGCTTCAGGTTCTTCTATTTTTTTACCTATGCCTTGCAACAAAATTCCTCATTTATGAGGCAGACCCTGTTTAATGAACTGAGAGACAGAATTTCCAGCTTTTATGACTCTTTTCCAAAGCTGCTGGGTTCTAAGAAGCTTTATCCCATTTATGTGAAAGTATGGAAGGATTTCAGTGACATTTACAAACATTTATATATATCAAGGCTTCCAAAAACTGCAATGTACCTTACTCATCAGGTATGTGACTTTGCAGGGTCTTTTTTCCTAAAAATATGAACATCATTAGATGTTACAGAAGGTTTTTGTGTGTATTACTGACGTGCTCTGACACATAATGGACAATGAGCACGCTTATTGATGACCCACAGTTTAAAAAAAAATCATTCATAATTTAGCTATTATAGACAGGTTCAATTCATTTGCACACAATGCAGAATTAATAAAGTGCATGTAATTTCAATTTAATAGAATCTTTCATTTTCTCCATGGATAGGCTGATCGCACCTTTAGTAATGGGAATTATAGCAGCACAATGGGGAAGAGGAAAACCAAATATTCTGCATTATTATTCAGGGTAATGACAAATTGGGGCACAGACTTGATGTGCCTGACATAATGTCAGTGCTCGGAACACTTTCAGAAAGGAAACAGACATGTCCATAGATGACAAAGGTTTCATTTAAGATACAAGAACCATGTAACTTGAAGCCTCTGGAGTAACTGTCAAAAGACATTACTGCTCACACTTCTCAGCTGCAGTTTCATAACCATATTCAAAGAGAATTAAAGCTATAATATCCCTAACACTTTCATTTAAGATCGTAATCTCTGCTTTTGTCTGCCTCAGTTTCCTACCATGTCATTTGAGTATCTTTGATTCCAGATGGCTTCTTTTATGTTTCTGTTTATTCTTTGCTACTGCTTTTTTATTCTATTTGATTTGCTAATTTTGTCTCTGTTTATATTCATACTGCAACTGTGCACAAACTGCTTTTCATTGCTTACCTTTTGGTATCATCTTATAATACACTAGAGTGAACTGTTGTTTAAAATCTGGAGATAAGATTGGGATCTAACAATCTGTTTGTTCTAATTCACTGATTATGACCAGCTGGTGCAAGAAAAGAGCTCAGGAATATGACTGAATCTTGAGCTAAGTCCTTCCTGGTTAGAGCACCATTGGTCCTTTCCGTACGTGGCACGTATCGCCTTCCTCACCAGGCTGAATGAATAAATTTTCATATCTATTTTCACTCAATGTCTTGGGAGAAAAAAAAAAGATAGCAACACTTGTTTTTACAGAGGGAAGGAACAGAGGAAGAGATAAACCCATGTCCAGTCTCACAAAGATCCACGTAAGGAAAAACCATCCAGACCAGCAGTACCCAAGCCACTCCTAAACAGCTCTACACATTTGTCTCCAGTTAATCACAGTATTATTTTTTAATTAAAATTGTTATGTATTGCCAGTGTTGTTTCACAGAAGTTGCTCCCCCCGCCAGGGGAACTCCCTTAGGGGGAGGAAACTACGCTCGCAGATGCAGAGTCTTCCCCAAATCCACAATCCCATGTTCACCTTCAGTGGTTGTGATGGCCACAAAGACAAGGTAATTTGTTTCTGCTCTTTGCTATCTTCATTCCAAAGCATGGTCTCAGGTTGATTTTTTTGTATATTTCTTACATACCTTGCTGCTTCTGAATCCTTATGTTAAGCCAGATGATAGCTAAAGCTTTCTGTTTTCCTAGTTCTGGCCTTGGCCCTTTCCATTTGGGAATACCATCTGTCTTCCCTTCTGTCCTGAGAACGCCGCCACCACATATGACCTGTGTCCCACCGCAGCTTGGACTGTCGCCTTTAGTCACTGCTTTCTGCAGCTATTTAACGCCCAAGTGTCCTGTGTCAAGTGGCCTCAGATGGCTGGCACCTTTTTGTAGTTGGCTTTCTGCCTAGCTTGGAGTTCATGTAACTATTTCTGAACCCAGACTGCTGTTCCTTCCTCGTGTTCCAGCAGACGTGCTCCTCTAAAAAGGTCTTGATTTTTTTAACCCAACTGTTTTTGATACTTGGACACATGGAACGAAATTGTGTCATGTTGCCAAAGAGGAATCCTTTCCCATCTCATTCACTTCTCTATTATTTCATCTACAGAGTACTGAGGTTCACCACAAGAGATCTGAAAGCTGGGTACAGAGAGCCTCAAAAATCACACGCAGTTTTAGTCTTGTAAAACATATTCCCTCTTCTGTGTCTTTATGGGGAAAAAAAGTATCTGTCTGTCATCTCCTACTGTTTGGGGTCAAGCACTTATATTAACAATTCCAGTGCTTCAGGCATTATAATTAACAGTGCCTCCTCCACTTGTCACTCTTTTCCCAGCTCAGCAAAACAGCACTAAAGCCATTTACCCCCTCCTCCATTCTTGTCAGTCTTGGACACAAACTATGCTGTAGTTTCTACCACTTGTAAGATGCCGTGAAGTCTCCAAACATAATTTCAAAGACTGTTCCCTTTTGGCTGTCTGTTTCTGCTGCCAGCAGAGTCCATTGCACTGCTCCTTCCTCAATACAGACAAAAGATGGGGAAGGCTGTAAAAAACCATAAGCCATGGGAATTTCCCATTCAAGGTGCTAGCCAGAAGTTTGGCAGTTCCTACGTACCAAGTCCTTCTCTTTTGTTCCTTTAATCATCATTGCCTTATTCACACTGTTCTGAGCTTTTCTTCCATGTTGTTTGAGCTGTATTTTTTCTGTCCTCTTTAAAAGCTTATTATAACTTGCTAGGCTTCATTCTCAGGCACAGAGTACATTGCACTTGAGCGTTAAGACCTCTTTGTGTTTTTCAAATCATTTTCTCAAGTGAATGTCAGAGCAATATCTTACAATACATACTCTTAGGATTGCAGAAGAGGAATAAAAAAGTTAATCACTACATACCCACAGCAGTAATTTCACGGCTGCTTACAAAAACTGTCAGACAAGCTACAGCCTAGGTTCAGCAAAGGCAGAAAAAAGTACAGTAGGCCAGCGTGGTCAAAGGTGACAGGGTATTTCTATTTATTTAAGCATATTTAAGTTGTCATGATTTTACAATCCTTCAAGGCTCTGCTTTCAGCTGCTTTCACCACCCCGGCTTCTGATCACGCTTTGCTCACAACGATTAGGAGGCTCCCAGTGATAACATATTTAACCTGTCTTCCTTCCTAATAAAATAATTTCATATCCATGCAGAATGCTTTCTGCTATTTAATGATATTTAATAAAACAAACCAGAAAGCATTAAATACTTTTTTGAAGGTAATTTTTCAAACTTAAGACGACTGCTCAGCACACTTCAGAGTCTGAACATAAGGAAGTAAGCACTGTCTAAAACCACATAATGTGTAAAGCTGGCAGTGCAAATAGAAAGCTCTTTTCTAGCAATTGGCTGTCAAACACATCTACAGTGCAGAAATATAAACATCAGCTATGCAGCCAGCTTTGAGCTAAAATTGAAAACTGTTGAGAAGGTAACCGAGTGAAATAAAGAGAACTGAAAAATTAAATTGCGAGTATTTACATATTCATTATCTTATAAACTATCTGCTTACATGTGATGACGTAACTTATTTTTAGTGTACTAACCTGTGAACTGTGCACATGGGTACAGTAAGCATTTTTTCTTACTAAAAATATTTGTCAAGTTCCTTGGAATGTGAAAAACCACAGCTAGGAAATGCTACAAAGCAAATTCCTGATGAGATGTCAAACAAAACATTAGTTCTCCGGAGTTACTATGTTTGCAGTTACACAGTAACATCGGTGTCATGCATCAGAATAAATAGATATAACATGAGGATAATTTGATTATTTTTCCTCATTTTCTTGCAGTTAGATGTTTATTAGGGATAACTCATGCAGAATTGTGAGTTATTCAGAACAACTTGCTTGAAACTAGTTATTACGATTTCATGCAGTTTCAGAGGACATTACCTGCCACATCACTTGTGTGGTTTTCAAAGCTTCCTAATGTAATTTGCCGTGCATTTCCACTAAGTCATGCGTTCCTGTGAATTTCTTACAAACTGACTTGCAAAGGTCATGTCTCTCATAATGCGATCAATTTGCAATACCATTAAATTGGAAATATTTTTTAAACCACTGGAGACAGATCATAGCTTCTGCTTTTGTTAATGCTTTTCTGGAAGAACTGACAGAGGAGAGGAGAACACAAACCAGTATGCACAGACAATATTAAATGTGCAGAAGTACACAGCAGCGCCCACTCCAGCAGGGTTTGGTATTTAGTAATGTATTACCTCTGATTCTCCAGCAACTTCTACTGAGTCCTGCATCCCCTTTCTCAGTACATATGGAGACTAAAGTCTCAGTGACAATTATCACTTTTTTTGGCACATCAGATAACCTGACCTGTTTCCAAGGAGGAAAAAATAGCAGTGCTATGATCATAAGTGTGGGCACTGTTTGGAGTATTTATGTCATTCGCTGTAAACACCTAACCTAGCTGTGATTCAAAACATCCAAAATTTGGGGTCAATGTCCCATCAAAAAAGAAATTCTGGCTCAGCAGGAACACAGACAAATTGTATACAAATCAGTATCACAAAAGCTGTAAGTGTGTAGCATATGCCAATCTCAAAGCAGCCAGAATCCATACAGACTTAGCAACGGTTTAGTCTAGACCTTTATCCAAATCGTCTGAGCTCACGGTGAAGACTACTGTGGGAGGCTGCGGGAGACATCTGTACTAATTTAATGATGGCTGAATCACTGTCGCTTTTCTCTACCCACACAAGCTCGGTAGTGCTCCTATCACTCTGTGTGCACAGAACAGCCAAACCCCATATGGTCCTCTCCCCATTCAGCTGTTCTCTGCATTTCTCTACAGGGACATTCTTCTTAGAAAGGACAGGTGACCAGCTGTCCTGCACAAACATCTTCTGGGGCTGTGAGTAGCAGAGAATATGCACAATACACACTAAGAAGCAAAGAAACATATCACGATTTCTCAGGACCACTTTTCAAATGATACGGGTGTTCCCCCTCCTCCAAAGAACTGCCCACTAGAGAACGTAATGGCCATAAAAGGAACACCAAAGGAGGGAAACAGGTTCATAAGGGAGATCATCCTTGAAGATCTCCAAGGTCTCTGCTGAGGTTACTCTAATACAATGAGTTCAAGTACCTATTGGAAGGACTCAAAAAAAAAAGAAGAAAAAAACCCCCATAATTTAAAAAAGATGAGACAGAGGTACAATATTGAGAACTGAAGTTTTTAAACGAGCTGAATGATACCCTAGATACAAGTATGACACAAAATCCAAATATCTTATGTACATTCCTGCTATTTATCTGAAAGAACTCTACCGAGAGAACAAATTGACAGCTGGTTATCTGGGCAGCTGACAACTGCAGAGTCAGTACTCATCTATAAATAATGATTATTAATTACTTGTATTACAATAACACATAGAGGTCCTTTTTGACACAAGGGCTCTGTTATATTGTGTGCTGCAACCTTCACTGAGCTTACTCCACTGTCCTTTGCTTATGGTGAAACATCAAGTGGCTTTTTCTCCCCTTTTTCAGAAAGAGAGACAAGGAAGAATGAACCCATAATACATCATTTTAGAAATGAGTTTCTAAGACATTTGCTCATTTCTACAATTACCACCTATGGATTCAGTATGGCTCAAAGTCACGGAAAAATGGGGGCCTGAATTCTGGCATATAGTCCTAAAATGATTCTTTTTATTATTTTTTTATTTTAATGTGAAGAGTTGCAGGATCTAATATAAGACCCAGGAACTCAGTAGAAGCTCTCGAATTTCAAGGGGCACTGGACAAAACTCTTTATTTGAAACATACATAGATTTATAAAGAAAGATACAGAAACAAAGACACCCCCCAAAAAAGAAAAAAACTAATCACAACTGCCATCTAGTTATTAATTCATATTATGACTCCATAATTCACAGTCCAATTAAATTCAGAATTTACCACTATACTGCAAGTTTATTTTTTATACATTTCTGATAACTAATAGATCAGGTGTAACTGACTTTCACACAAACTAGATAAATAACAAGATTAACAATTATCTGACTGTGAGGTAATAAAATGTTGAAAATAGCAAGACCCTGAAGTAAAATATTTGAGATTATTTATCCAGTCAGTAAAGCTGCCTTTTCACATTTACTCAGGATATAGGAGATGGAATATTTTGTTTGCCTATGGAGATGAGATCATTGGGTATGTAAATGGACATTGATGGCAAAGTTAACTGAAAAGATAATCTGATGTATGATGTCCTTCAACAAAACATTAGCAGTATAAATGCACTGTTGCTCAGTTCTGTCATGGATATTCTAACACAGAACTCGATACAGTTAACAAACGTACCTTGGCCTATCAAACGTTGACTCATTTTAGACACAAATTGCAATCATGGCCAGTCAAAAGTCACAATCACAGCATGATTAAACCAAACTCTTTTTCCACCCATACTGAAATTTCAAAGCCATATTAACTATATCTCACTCCTGACCACATTTGGTTTCTGAGTCTGTATATGCTTATCAGCTGGACCACAGTTCTTGCCTGGTTCTGATTATACAGCATCAACATTAGCAAGGTGGCTAAGGGAAACCCCATGGGTTCTCCAGTCTCCTTTTCTTTTTCCGTAATTGCTACGATAAAGTACAACATAGTGATAGAACAGGCTCAAACGTTATTTTAAAGAAAAAATAATTAGCCTGAACGTAATCCTGCCCTTCTAACCAGTACAAAACCCATACAATCTTAACCTGACAAAGAGAAAACAGCAATTTTGGGGGAGTGGAACACTTGCATTTCCTATAATATGACACAAATCCATAAGAGAAGCAGAGTCCCTAAGTGAGCTATATATATTTTGCTTTTGTTTCATTATTATTGATATACAGGTTTTCCAAGTCCGTGAAAGAATCCAGGAAGCCTGAAAAATTCCTCTGTTCGTCAATCGTTACGAATACAGTCCCTTACAGATGAGTCACATTCATGGAGATTGTAGCATGCGTAAGGATTCCTAAAAATCACCATTTAAAGACCCAGTTCCACTTCTTGATCTGTGAATATCATGGATTTCTCACAACTGACCTGTAACTTCAAACTTTTGTATGCTGTTTGCCAGTACGGGCACTCTCTACTCAGACCAATTCTAACCTTTTAGATGACTACTACATTAATTCCAACCATTCTCTAGACCTGAACAGAACGTATATTTGTAAGACAGAATAGAAGATGGTAGTGAAGTTGTATTACATACAGTGAACTTACCTTAAAATAGAACTTATACACTTGTAACTTAACTCTTGTGCCTGAAAAAAGAACTTCAGTATACAAATTAAATAGTTAGAAATCTGGCATCTGTCCTTTACCAATAAAGAGGAATGAGGTTATGCAGAGCAGGTGATGGATAAGAGAGAAAATGTGAAAAGACTGTAACAAGCCCCTGACTAAAGTACGCTATATTGTCACAAGAAAAAAAAAAAATCCTCTTATTTCAGCTTTCTTCTATCTGCTGAGATATAGTTCCAAAGGGATGGTGGTAGTGAAAGTCAAAACCCAAACATCAGCCAGTTTGGACGATGAAAACAACTAAGAAAAAGAAACATCTGAAGTAAACAAACGGGAAAGCAGGAAGAAACAAAAGGAAGTAAATACCAAGCATATGGCTCCTAAAAAAAACACGTAAAAAAAAGTTACATGAATGTTAGGTAATTTAAATCTTGCCACAGAAAATGAAGCTGAGAATATTTAACTTCCAGATGCCAGTTTATTGATTACAAGATGGTTGGGTTTGGTTTTTTTCTTTTTTGTTATAAAAGACAAACAAACCACAGCCTTACAAATACCTAAAGCAAAGAGGAAAAAGCCCCCAACAATCTATGTAAGCGCGTGATAATATTCACTTTAAGGGTTACCTGGAGAGTTTTGCATTTGGCAAATACTTTTTCTTTCTTTTTCCTGCTCTGGTCTACAAGAGATTTGACAACAACAGAATTTTTAAGCCTGTGTGGAGAAACACTGGAGAAGCAGTCTCTCACCATCAAAGGGATGGGAGAGTTGCTTGATGGGAAGGAAGCTCTTCCAAGAAATCAGCATGAGAAAAAATTAGAATAGCAGCTCGTTAATAATCAAGGAGAATAGAAGAAATTATATTCCTGAAAGGTGGGCCACAAGTTGTTTGCAAAGATAATATAGATTTCAATAGCTTCTTTGACTGCAGATGACAGCTAAATGAATGGATACAGAATATGAGATCGATAGAAAGCCTCTGAGTTTATCTTTTTTTCTCCAGGAGTAATACCTGATTTGGATCTCATTATATTCAATAGCGAGTGTATTTCTTTGCTAAGAATACTCACACATCTTATTTATTCTGCCTGGAATCTTACTGCCAAGCTCATTTCTTCTCACTCCCTGTGGCTAAAGCTCTCTTCTGGCCTGATTCTCTTCTAGGAGTGACACTTTATATTGATAGCCCAAGCAGAGAGAGCCATCATCAAACCAGCCGTGCCATTCAGCCCCGGGGTGCGATGCCGAGAGTGATCACACATCCTGAATACCAGCAGTTCACTTGGAGCTTTGCACAAACCAGAGATAACCTTTTATTTGTCTTCCTGCAATCAAGGTAACGGTTATCGTCATCTAAATATTAATACATGGACATCACGTACATTACTCCACAATCCGACTGTATCACTACAGTAACTGAATGAGCCTCACCACACCATTGCAAAGCAAAAAATTAATTTGTCTTCCCATTCTACTGATGGGGAAACAGAGTCACAGAAACACAGAGACCCAACGTTCACAGAAGCACCCGAGTAGTTGAAGGTCCTAAGGAGAGCTGCTCCAGACCGCTAAGAAGGCACCCCCAAAATACCAGCCTTACCCTTGTAGCTGCCTGTGGTTTTTCACCTATATTGTTCTGGACAAGAATAATGATTCAGTGACGCTCACTTCAACCATTCACCTGCATATAACTGAACAGTTGATTTAGGAAACAAATACAGGTTTGGGGAAAGACCAACGCAGTATTTTTTCTGAACATTTCCTGACCAGAATGCTTCAATGTTATTTTACATTCAAAAAGATTTTATACCTGTATATGCATTAATTTCATTCTTTTAAAGTATTTACCTTTTAAATATGTAAACAAAATGTTTCCTTTTAAATTAATTTCCTTTGTTATTGCATTAGGTGGTTCTTTTTCATATAATAAAAAATACTTTGCCTAGCTCAAAACCTTTTTTGATATTCCAACAATTGTATTTGGAGTGACACAAAAATATCTTTTCTCCCCAACTTTTCAAAACTGTGCATGAAATGAAAATCTGTTACTCATGCCAGAAGAAGCACTCAAGTTCTAGAATTCACTTCTTACTTGCTTTAAAAGCAAAACCATTTCTGCTGCCTACACAAATCCTCCAATTAAACCTTTACTTAGAACAAAAAAAAGGCAATTTCATTCCCTTTGTTTATCATAATTTAATTATTTTCCCAATTAGAAGCAGCTTTATTTGAATGTTTTAGTGTTTTATGCTATGACTCATTCTGTAGATACCAGAACAGCTTTCTGCCCTGCCTTTACTTCCGCAGCAACACAAACATAATTAAAACATATTTGCTGTGATTATATTTCAGCATATACAGATCAACATATATTTTGCTCTTAGGTATAGAATCCCTATTGTTCATGTAATTACTATGAAGAAATAATGCAAATGAGCCTGCTGGAGACAATTATTGGACTTTCTTTTTAACTTTATAATCTTATAAAGAAGAATTGGCATTCCACTCAGGGGTGGACAGCAAACACTCATTTTATTGAATGCTTTAAAGACTTCAAATTAACAGAAGCCAAGCGACCGTTGTAATCATTCATCTAGTACATATTAGTATCTCTAAAATCAGATCTTAGATGGTGCTCTAGAATTATACACATCAAGATATCTCTGATTAGTATGTCTTAATGAAGACAATTGAGTATTGTGCTTCTGTGATAAAGAACATCACTTCTACGACATGGCAGCTGCCTGCACAATTTGAATAAGTAATCACAGCAGGATGAGTTAAGACCGGAGTAAAATCCACATTTATAGTACCTGCTGAGAGCACTTCTTAACTTGTGTAGGATTTAGAAAGACCTTTAAATTATTTAAACTTTTTTTGTAGTTTGCAATGAAAGTCATTGAACTATATCACAGGACGATAAACATCCACATACTGTGTTCTCCTGAATTAGTTTCCTCATGCCTGGTGCCAGAATTCTCTTCCGGTTACTTAGAAATCCACAACCAACAGAGAGAAATCTCGCCTGTGAAGATAATAATTTTCCCCCAGGAAACAATCTCTTAGTCACATACATGTGTTGTCATGGTCCAAAGGACCACGGAGGTACAAGACGCTGCAGAAGTCTACCTCTGAAACGGACGGGCAGGATCGACTCCTGTCACCAGCTCAGCAGACAGCGTTCAGAGATGGGGAGGCGACAGGCTCACCCCACAGTGTCAAAGCCTCAGATGTTCAGTCAAACCAAACTCTCCATTTTTCCTTTCTCCCTTTTTTTTTTCCTAGTGTGCTTTGCTTTACACTGTTTGGGGTACTGTGCATAAAGGAATATCCTGCTGCTTTATTTAACACTCAGCTAAAATTCTTGCCGAGTACTCTGCTGACTAGGACGTGCACACCGGCTGCACCAAAGGAAAAGCTGACAGGGGCCACGCTAGATGAGTGATCCCTTAGACAGGGTCACCACTGGTGCCATCGGACTGATCTATAAGGCACTCCAGGCAGTCCCCTGGACCGACTCTCTTTCCTCAGCTCTCATCAGCCCAGGCCGAGTCCACAAATACTACAGGGATCCAATTACTTATTTTTTCCAGGGATCCAAAAATTATATGTTCAAAACATACTCTCATCTTATACAGGATAACATTGAGGAAAGTCAAGTTTTCATAAACATAAAATATCATATAGGAGCCTGATAAACTTAACCTAAGGCAAAAGGTCAATGCACAAGCATGCCTGAAAGCTGGTGGACAGAGTTTTGGGGAAGAGAGAGACATGATTAGACCTGGTATCTTCTTAGTTCTTCAACAGTCTCTTCCTAATCGTTTCTTCCTGCTTATCTTTCACAGATCCTAACTTGGCCAAAGGATTTTGGAATACAATTTCTGATGCCCGAATCCAGTCATTCCTTTCCTGTTATTGCTTTGAATATATTTCACTAGCAAATGAATTAGGCTGACTTTGCTCTGGCTTTGGGAAATCTCCAGTCCTAATTTTTGAGGCGCTTTTTGAAATAATGTGTTTGTGTTGCGGTCCATATTCTTCCCCTTTCAAAAAGTGCAATCAAAAGAAAGGATAGTAAGTCTCCTCTGAATGTGCCATGATGTCTAGCTGAAGTACAAACTACCAAAAAGGGAGATACAAACAAAACAAAACCCAAGGTAAAAGAAAAAAGGCATTTTTATCTATGCTGCACAAGTCGGCTCTCCCATGTTTTCATATCTTATTATGCTATGTAGTAGCAAATTTTTGTCTATCCCTATGCTGAACAGAAATCCAATGTTATAATTATTCCAACATTCTAAGAATCTCCCCAAATGCCTGTATTGACAAAGTTGCTCTTTAATGCTAAATTTTGAGTTATATTTTTGTGATTTCTTTATTTTAAGCAAGGGAATGGGGGAAGAACTCAAATTATATTTGTTCACATGGAAAGAAGAAGCATTTTTGAGAAAACTAAAATTAAATGTCAAGAGCTTTGATACGTTTCTTTTTTTTTGTGCCGCCTTGTATTACAAAAATGGAAAGGAATTTTTACTTGATGCATTATCTAAACTTTCTTCAAGTTCTGTAGTACACGAGCTTGAATTAAGTTGGCATTATTTTTGAAAGGCTAAGAACTGCAACCATAGTTTTGCTCTGTTCACTGAAGCAGGGTCTGTGCTTTGAACTGACAGAAGCCTTTAAGTGCAAAAGCTCAGATAAGGTGATAAAGACAAAACCAGCCACATCTGCAGTTACTTAGATCCAATTCCATTCACCCCTATCATACCACAAGTCTCAGATATTCTTGCGCATTTTAAAACAGTATTACGGTGGGGTAGTAAATAATAAGCTTGCACAGATAATGAGTTGTCAGACAAAAAGAGAAAAAAAAAAAGAAAAGATTATTTCTCGGTTCCTGCTCCCCCAGAATATAAATTGTTACAACCACAATAAATTCCCAAACAATCACAAAAAATCCCAAACAATTTTACTGAGTTATTAATTAGAATTTCCCCTTTAACATGGAAAGGGCTCTCCATTCACAACATAAAATTAACCGGACAGAAGAGCAATGTATTTTATATATTACCTTCTTGTTCCATTTACATTTGGCTAAAGTGTTGAGGTTTGGGCTGGACTGGCCACTGAAGTGAACAACAGGATGCTAAGATCAAGGAGTGTGTCTGACTTGCACTGTACACACAGAAAAAAGAGCAAAATTGGCGTTACCCTGCATTCAGCCCTCCCCATACCAGCAACTCAGATGAAATACGGAATGTGGGCTATTACAAACCATAGTTTACTTTCCAGGAAAAAACCCAAAATTGTTGGGTCCTGTTCCCCCACCCCTGAATTTGAAGGTCATTGGAATTAAGTACGATGGTCGGATACCTTCTTTTGGAGAGCTAAAATAAGTGGAAACGCTGCATCTGTGCCACCCGAGGATTCCCAAACACCAGGGCAATCAGGACAGAAATGAATCCACACCGCCATACTGGCCCATGGTGGCCAAATCAGTTGAGTGAATGTCTTTTACAAATCTGTCTGGCAGAACACAGTGCAGCTGCGTTTTACCCTCCTTGTGGGCACAAATGAACAATATCAACTCCAGATGTAATTGGCCCTGCCGTGCCCTTACCAAAGTCAATGCAAGTCTGCAGTGCCAACAAGTTTCGTGACAGCTTTTAATTAAAACAAATAAACAATGAGATTAAAATGTAAATTAAAANAAAAAAAAAAAAAAAAAAAAAAAAAAAAAAAAAAAAAAAAAAACCAAACCGTTCAGGTAATTCCATGTTGGTTAAACTTTTTTCTATGTGGCCACCAAAAGCACACAGGTAATTTAGTATTTCAAACTGATTTTGCAAATAGATTAGCCGTTAATGTAAAATTGTTAAGCAAATCATTTCAGGAGAAAACCATTCTGGGATACAGTTATGGGAAGAGGTCACATATGCAAAACTAAGCTTTGCCCAATTGATTTCTAATTATAAAATCAGAGGCTCTAGAGTTTGTGGTTAATAGTCCTTCCCTTTAGCCTGAAAAATAAACTTGCAGCATGCGCTCACACACCAATACACACACACATAAAACGCTTCTCATTGTTTTAGTAAGCAAGTGTGTGTCCTGGCACTGCTCTGCTCACAATGAATCAGATGCTGCCTCACTGAAGGCCATCTATGGAATTAAGTCTACAATGCCTCACTGATGGCCAGCTGTGCTACAGCAAATTGTTCCTTATAATAAAGCTACAATAATGTCCGTTTGGGGAAAAAAAAAAAAAGCCACGGGCAGATTCTACAAGGGCTGAATAAATTTAAATGCCAGTATTGTATAATTACATAATTTTATGTTTTCCTTTGTAAAAAGATAGAAGCTAAGAATTCCATATATTTAATTCATTCATTCTTTAGCACCAAGAATAGATTGACAGGACATCTGAGTCTCCTGTTTCTTTTTATCTTTGTATGAAATCAGACAATTCTCGGCATGAAAGAACGCCAAATACTACAGTTCTATTTATTAAGTGTGCTCAACATAAGGATGCTTTCTGAGTACATTCTGCACCTTCATCATAGACTAAAGTGGCATGAAGGTGAGTAGACTTTGTCTACAATAGAAACAAATTAGGGAAATCTTCAGTTAATATACGATGTGCAAGAGCATTTGATTCACAGGTCTACCTGTCTATTTTATACCACTGCTGTATTCAGTGTACACACATTGCGTTTTAGAAATTGATGATTTCTTCTGAGTTTGTAATTTTATAATGATAAAATGCTAGCACATTCATAAACATTGTGAATCTTTTTCTTCGGAAATCTACATTCTGTGCTGTGCTGCGTGATTACTCAAATAATAAATTACCACTCCTCATGACAAGAAGAGAAGAATTGTGATCTATATAACTTGTCATCTCCATCACTGATATTTACAAATGAATGCATCTAATGATTTGGCTGCTAGAAATTTCACCCTGTAATATTTGCTAAAAAATTAGTCATCTGCATTATTTTTCTCTACATATCTGTAAAAAAAATTTTCACAAGAAAATTACTTTTTAAAAGGAAAAATATTTTCTTAATAAATTATTACTTTCAGTTCTGAGTTTGATTTTCTGCTGCATTATTTCCCTTGCACATCTGTGAGAGTCAGCAGTGCAGAGATGACATTTCTTGAAGAAACAGGTCTTTCCTTGCTCTGCTCCAGTCCCTTTATCACCCATTCAAAGTTACACACACTAATATAGAAAACAGTGCCACGAATTCAGGTGCATATATCTGAGTAACAGGTTTTTAATCATGTATTGCTGGTAGACCAGCTTGCAAGCCAGCAGTCAAATTTTGTGGTGGCATCACCCACAGATGTTTCACAGAAAGGGAGACACAGGGAGTTGTCAACCCACTGTGAATCAATTTATTCATTCTCACCAACTCTCCAGTCAATTTCATCCTTCAAGGTGCAAATTAGAAATACAGATGTATTCTCTGAAAAGCTTTCCAGAGTCAGGTTTTTAAAAGCAAGTTAAGAGCTTGTTGGCTCTCATCCAGCGCAGTATCAGTTTAACACTGGAGGAATACTTCTGCAGGGAGCCACATCCCCAGCTCTGAAGTGAACTTTGTAAGACGTATTTATATCCGTTATTACGTCTCTGCAGACCTAAAGTCCTAAGACCTCATAGCAGCAGTCAAGACCTGTCAAAATGCCTTTCAACTTTCAGCCATTTCTACCAAAACTGGGAAGTGAAAGCTCTAAGACCATGCCATTGTCTTAAACTACCTGTTTGACATTGGTAGCACTGGGGACAAGAACGTGGAAGAAAGGAACTACACAAGACTTCTGCACGAATGAGGGGGAACTTTAGTAGTTTTTAGCTACGGAGAGCAGTGAGATATCTTGCACTAATTCAAGATATATTCCAGCTGCAATGACCCGGAATAGAAGGTAAAAGGAAACTGGAAGTTGAGTCAATACACTATACAATAAAGTCATTAGAGGTCTGTGATGCGATGAGAGGAACGGCAACAAAGGATCAACAATGGTCCGTTACATCTGTCGCGTATGCTCTAAGCGCTGCTGAGAGGAACCGTGTTCTTGTAACTTGTTATTTACTGTGAGAACTTGCATGAGTAAACAGATAACCGAAGTCTGACAGGTTTTCTACTACCCTAATATTTAAAGATAGTGATTTTAATAATGGTACAATAGTTTGACTGATAGAATGTAGATCAAACTTACTTGCCTAATTACACCTCACCTTGGCCTAACCATAAGCACTATGAAGAACAGGCAACTAACCTCAGTAGGCTGCTCTGCTGTCCTGGGTTATCAGCTGCAACATTCGTTTCTCTTGATAATATATTTCAGAGGATGAAAGCAGAAGACTGTGTAAGGTAAGAAGCAGCAATGAAAACGTTTCATTCATAATATACTTGCTACCCTTTTTCATTTAGTTAAGACTGCTTGGAGCAAAATATTTCATTCTAGCTCAGAGATACTGCTAAAATTTTTATTAATATGCGTTACTCTTTCTTTTTAAATCTTACAAAATTGATTCTAAAATAATATTATTCTGCATGCTAAAATACGATTATAGCTGAGAAAGTATGATTTTCTACCAGTCACAAAGGCAATGCTATCTCCTTATTTTCATATTCACCCTTTATTTTAATATGCAGGCAGTAACGATCCGCAGCTATATAAATGTAAATACCAGAGATTCCCTTTTAATCAGGACACATGAAAAAAAATAATGTATGGAAGTGCAGAGACAAAGCAGTGCTTCATAGAAGTAAGAAGGCACACACGCACATACAGTTTACATGTTTGTTATTGCCAGTGAATTCTTGACTTGCTCTTGCAAATAGCCGTACGATAGTGACTCAACCAGGAGGAAGCATCAGCCAAAATCCAAACAAAGGAGGAAAAACAATGCATAAATTTTTCATTTTGTTTATGACACAAGAATGAACACTCTACTCTGACTGAGACTCTTTCAGGAGTATGAAGAGTACGTGCTACAAAGGCGTAAGGGTGCTCCATGAATGACTGTTTCCTTTCGAGCTACAGAAAGGCTTGTAACGGACTCTTCCGTCTCTAAGGGAACTTTTAAAAAGCCTAAACAGAATTTCAATAATATTTTGCAGATAGCATGAAATTGTTGCTGTAAACCTAACTGCAGATGCACAGATTATATTTAAGCCATATTTTTAGAACGAAGAAGTCAAAAATCAGTTTTGGAGGGGTAAGCTTTTACCCAAATTAATAGGGCAGTGCATGCAGCTGGTTGACTTACGGCTAATGTGGTACTTTTCAGAGCTTTTAACACACTTTGCTGATTGTTTGCTCAAGGCATATGGTTTGAATGAGCTGGGCAGAGCACAGTACAGCTGGCAGACTAGATATCAAAAGCTGGCAATAAGCCTTGGAGTAACGTGTGAATAGGTATCAAATTTGCCTGAATTTTATGTTATGATCTCTACCGTATCAGTGGTAAATTTGAAGTTACTTCAGATTCTACTACAGTAGATGCCATTGCTTCCAATCTTGCAGCAATTAGATGTAGCTGACCCACGTTGTGGAAGAATGGTCTTAGAAGGGCAAAAGGTTTTTTTCTAGGGCAAAATAATTACGAAAAGCTTTTATTAAACAAACCCGGTATTTTCAAAATGGGCAAGTATCATTTTCTCTAGTGCACAGATTGGGAAACTGTGACAGGTGCTGTTCCAAATACACATTCATTTCAATCAAGCAAAGAATGGGAAGGTTTTGGCAGCTTGTCCTGTTTTCACTATTACCTCCCATAACCTGACTCAATGGCTTCAGCCTCAGCTCTGACATTCAGGAAGGTCTAACAAAACTCTCCAGCAGTATCTGAATACAATTTTTGTATTAATTTAATAAATGAAGCATCAATTTTAGACTCTCAGCATAATAAACTCTCATTTGCACTGAGTAGATTCAAAAATTCATGCTGTTAAAAACTGTTTTCATCAGAAATGGGCCAGCCTCCCATGGTGTCCATTCACATTCCAGTTCTGAACTGCAGGAGGGTGTTTGCCAGTCACAAGTGTTCTGTTATTATTACAGAGTTTCCTTTATTGCTGCTTGAAAAGCCAATATAGATACTAAGAGTGACTCTCTCATCTCAGGGTACATACAACTGCGTATTTCTGAGTATATATTCAGGGTGTTTTCAGTGAAGTGCATCACATTTTTATGCCACATGAGCTCAATGTAATGAATTAAGATGAATACTAAGAGAAACGGAGAAGCAGCAAGTTCCCTGCTACAGACCTGCATGGCTATGTAAAAGTACTTTGTAATAAAATGTGTGTTGTAATGCAAACGCTTCAATGAATTCAAATAGCATTTCAAGAACAATGGACTTTTTGAAGCAAAATAAATAAAACAGCACACAGCCTCTATTCATCTCAAATACTATTCTCTTAAGTTTAGAAAGAAACTAATTTTCAAAAATTCCTATTTCCAACAGTAGAAGTGTCATAAATTTGTGAGGTTGACTATTATCTTAACAATGAATAGCCAGAAAATTTGTGAAAATGTATTTCAGTAAAAATAAAAATTAATTTCTTTGAAATCTTCCTTTTTGCTATTCCCACAATCATTTCTTTGCACTCCCTAATGGTTCCTAATGATAATAATATTGAACATGGGGTCAGGGTAGATATGCTATACTTGGACAAATTGCAAGTAAATAGTAAAGGAGGGGGGTTTTTTTGTTTGGTTGGTTGGGTTTTTTTACATCTCAAACTTCCGTTTCCTTATCAACATAAAGGAATATAGAGAGGAAGAAAAGTATGAGGAAAAAAGGTTGCATAGTCTTATAGTAGAAGTACTGCCACTAAGTTCTTGAACCTTTTGAAGATGACCCCGTGAATAATGAATAAAACATGCAAAGGACACTGTTTTACAGGACAAAAAGATCCAAACACAATAAAATAGTCAAATATATTGAAGTGAAGTTTGTGGAAGTTCATTTCAGTAGGAGTGAAGCACAATACAACTGGAAAAGATGTATAGTACCGTTTCTATATCAGCAAATAATACAATATGCTTGTACAAGTTCATGGAGAAGCCCTTCAGAAAGATGGCATGGCATATGTTCCGACACACGTAAGTGAGCATGCCACACCTCTGACTTTACCGCTAGGGCCTTCAGAGTATCTGTACTCTAAGGCTGGCTTTTCATTATTTTTAAATCATATTTTTAAAACTGAATACATTATCCAGCCCTACGACTTGACAAAATGTACAAATCTGTACTCCTTTACCTGCAAGGCCTGATTTACAGACACACTCAAAGTATACGTGAGCTTCACAAGAGCAACTGAAGTGCTGAAAAGTATTAAAAGCAGCTATATACAAAATAGACTGAAATACAGTTCAAAGACTGTCGAGAGGCAAGTAAGGAATGTTAGAGGTCATCTCACCTAAAAAGAAGTGCCACCAGAGGAGTACAAAATTTTATTTCCTAAGCAACTCTCAGGTCAATGAGCTACCAGGCCCCTTTCAGGTCAATTATCTAGCATTAATACGGACATTAGCCGATGGCTTCTTAGGTTCACAAAGGGACTCAGAAATCTACCAGCAGCTTTAGGCAACTGTATCTAAACTCTCTCTCTAGCCCTGAAACAAGTAAATGCCGTTTGCCAGGTTTGCGCGAAAGCTGACAGCCGTCAGTTTGCATATATTTCAGCCTTCCGCGTCACTTGGATGTAAAAATAGACACACCTCACAGAGGGCCTGGTTTATAGAACCACGCACCTTACTTTCAGAGAACACAGGAAATATGCTGACAATTTCCTCATCCCACATTTTACTCATATAATTAAGCAGGTATTTGAAAATCCTCTCCCCCAAGACCAGACCACTGAACCGCGGCTTTCACCCCTCTTAATTCCCTTCCCCTAAGTCATACCATTCCTCTTCATTTTGCCCATCGATGTTTAATTTCTTGTGCAAAGGGAAGAACTTTAAGAACAGACCCACCTCAGACTATCAGGACCCCATGAATGAAGGCTGTCAGGAATACTGACTTGAGCTATGAACCTAGCGCAGGAAAGGATCCACACTGACTCCATGTTGGAGTACTTTCTGCCTGGGCTGAAATTTCAGGCAGAGACCGGTAATCTGAGTTTGTTCTATCAGCAAATAAACTCAGCAGATTATCAAAACTATTTGCTGAGTTGCCTCATCTCCACTGCTGTTTTAACTCAGGTTAAAAATGTAACTTCTGTATTGAGGCTTTTGTTCTTTCCTTTTTTTTTTTTTAATCATACTTGCATAAAAAGCCAATTATCCCATTTTTAACAATGTTTTCACAGTAAATTAAGACAATGATTGTTAACAAAGAACTCACAAAGCAAATTATCTTAGAACTCAAGTGTTATAACCGGAAGAACTCAGTGGATATTTTCATGGCAATGCAAAATAGAAAAGTCTTTGCCCAAGAACATAAAACACCCAAATTCAGACCTCAATTATCTGGCTTTACGTATGTTAGCCATGGAATAATCTGGCCAACTGAAAATGGAATTTTAAATAATCCAAAATTTGGTCCTGGAGAATATTCACACCACAAAATTCTTAATTACCAACATAAGCCTACTATTGCATTTAAATATGCAACTAATGTCAAGTCAAACTTTTAAAATAGAACAGGATAAAACCCCAAAACAACAAACCTCTTCACCGAGCGACTAGCATCTCCTTTAAAGCAAGCACTGTGAAAATGGCAGCTATCTTGCTGGGTCCTACCAGAATCCTGGTAAATTGTTTACAGCTGGAGAATCACATCATCTTTCAGTATCATTTTTCTCTGGGTTCTGTATTCACGAGAGCCATTGATACCAAAACAAGTGAAAATAGAAATGAGAATGTTCAATTGCACAACAAAAATAGAGACTGAAAGATTTCAATTGTATGTCTACTTTATACTAGCCTTGAAAGTGTTTGCTCTGCCTGAAACCAGTCCTTAGCTTTGTATCTGCGATTCTGTATGGCTTTCATTGTCTCCCACTTCAACATGATTTATGTCAGAAGGTTTGGAATAAATTAACTGTTCTACAGTGTATTGCAACCAAGATGATTCTAACGGCATGCTGATCTCTGTCTTTTTCCCTCCCCCCTGTGCTTTTATTTTGCTCAACCTAATAAGATAAAACCGGTATCAAGATGTGGTTTTGCGTCCTAAGTGGGGAAAAAATAGAATTATTTAGAAAGGCAGTAAACTCCTGCTATAAGGCAGTGTTTAAATAATATGTTAGACATATCTATATATACACACACCAAGACACATATGCACTTAGACTAATATATATATTCCCCTGCAGTTCTGTATTAATCAAATGGAATACCCTGTAGTAGAAATACAGTACTAATAACTCAAAATAGCACTTCTGTTCAAGTTGCCTTGTACAAGCTTATTTGAGTTCTAATTGTGTGCTGAAATTCTCTCTTTTAATGCCTAGGTTTATTTGAAGGTTAGCTTTTGGTCCCATGGAGATAAAGGAAAATGTGCCAACATTTGAGAGATTTGATTACCTGTATAAAATTATGCTTGCTCATTTTTCCTAGGCGAGATACTCTTGGGTAAAGTTATATTAAAGAGGGAATAGAAATAGTGTACATCCAAAGAAAATATTTTCCAATTATGCTTCACAAGATGCAGAAAATATTACTTGTGATAGAGGATTATGAATGAGATAATTACTGAAGGCCTAATGTACCTAAAGCTACAATAAAGGAGAGAGAAAAACATTAATAAGTGGTTATTGACTGTTCTTCCTGCTCTTTGTAATAAAAGGCCAGAACAGTACCAAGGACAAACCCTTCCACAGTTTTGCTGTGATACATTACATACAAGAATACCTTTCCTACTTACATGCCCCATCATTAATTCCTAGATATGAAACCATATCAGCTTTTCTTTAACACCCAAACCACTTTATGCCTCTCAAAACAAGCTCACATACAGAGATTTAGAAATACATAGGATAAATGCTTCCTCTTTTAAATTATTTCATTTCACACATTCCTAATGAGCAAGCTGCACTTCCGAAAGAATCCAGACTAACGCTGGGTTGGTAAGGTACAGAATGACAAAAGACTCTGACTTTTAGAAATTAAAGCATGTCTCATTATCGCTTTTCGATTCTCCAATGAAATAAATGATAACTCAATTATGCCTGAGAAGCCCTAGCAAAGAATATTTCAGCTTCCACATGCAGTACTTCAATACAGGTCTGATCAATAGGGAAGATTGTAAAAAAAAAAAAAANTTTTCCTGCTGCACAGCAGATCTTGGAATGCCATGCAAAATTACCTTTGGTGCATTTTTTTTTTTTCCCCAATTTCAGCTCACAATACTGCTGCATCAAGTGTGAAGGTACAGTCACTACAGAAAAGGTTAACGGTATTTCAAAAGAATGACAGCGGACGTGAACATTGCAAGGGTCAATCTACATGGAGAGGAAGCCGTGTGAGTGCTGTGGCTTTCTTACGCTCCTACGCTTACTTAATTCCAGAAAGAGCAACAGTCTCACTAATGAAATACATGCCTTAGGGATGGATTGTTGTGGTGCCCTCTTCTTAATGGGAATCCTTTTAATATTCTCTTAGCTACACGGACCAACCTGTGCATACGCCCAACACACGCACACCAGTCTTCATCTCAGTGTAGTCATTGCTTTTTCTCTCATCTCTCCACCTCCACCAGACACTGCATAAACTGTATATAAGGCTTTACATTAAGTACATTAAAACAGACTTAATGCCTAGTGACTTTACTAACCCAATTTGGAATGAATTTGATCTATTGGATCTGAAGCAATTCAAAGTATCTAGAAGGCTGGACCCCTCAAAATTATTGTTATCAACTAAAAGCAGTACTGCAAAGCACAGAGCTTCACAAAGCAGAAACCCAGGCTCTGTAACAGAACAAATCACAGGGCATAATAAGGACAAGTGACTTATAAATTAAGTGGCTGAGAAAAGAATAAATTAAGGATTAACTATTACTGGATTATTGGTCTCCCTGAGAATTCTCAAACAAATGATCTTGGAGAGATTTCTTTTGATAGTGTCTCATGGGGACAATGAAACACGTGAGTGCCTGAAGACCGTATCATGGTTATTACAGCAGGAAGGTCACCAAGAAGAAAGACTCCTGAGGTCGGTTCCTTTGTCCTACACCACCCAGATCCTCCTGTGCTACCGAGGCTCTCAGAGCTAAATACAAAGTGGACCATCAGATGAGTAGTTGTGTTCTTCCAGGCTGACAACCTGTCTTCCTCTTCCTCGCACAAAGAAACTGCCTTTGGAAACTGAGCCTTAAGACAAAACGGAGCCACGTTTGTGTGTTTTAGAGTGGGGAAAGTCTCCCTCGTGTTTTCTGGTCTTTCTGTAATTTTGCAGAATTTACAAATGTATGATTCTGCATAGGAGATGCGAGTTGGAATAAATAAGGACTTAGTCATACTATGGTTTTTTTTACTTTACAAGTATGAAACACCTAGATTTCGTAGCACATTCAAAGCATTGCAGTGAACTTGTCTCAGAGTGGGCCTCCAGCCTGACTAGTAGAGCAAAATTTTGCTTTACTATCCATCAGACTTTGTCCCGTAGAGAGTTGTCTATTACAGTGTTTGTGCATAGTGCATTTAATTTAGAGAGAAACGTTTACTCACAAAAAGTTCCCTTAAAAATCCAAATATTTATTTACGCAAATATACTGCTCAATTCCTAGCATTCCTTTGCTTACCAGTAATTTGCAGTAATTAGCAGGTGGTCTTCTGGAGTGACAGAATTTAGATCAATTACAAAATAATTACTTAATGGGATGATCAGTGCAGTTGTCTTCTACATAGAATGAGAAGCCCAATTCTGCCTGACAATTTCCATTGTTCATCATTTCCTTTCTTTACTTTTGAGGTATGGTAACTTCACTGTGTCCACAAGCCTTATGTTCAATATATTTAAGGGCACATATATTTGCTATTATATCACATTTAAGCTATTAATAAATCGCATAGGACACATCTCTTACAGAACGTCCCCCACACTTGAGAAGTAATCACGTGGTTTCTTAGATTTCCCAATAAAATTCCGTCTTTCCACCTTGTGACACCAGTACTGGCTAGCAGGAGACAGCACTGTCTGTGGAAACTAACTGAGAATCAGAAAGCTTTTCCCCAGCAATACCATGGACTTCAGACATAATTGTGGACATTGAAAATTCCCTCTCTACCCACACCATCTTTCTGCATTTATGTTTCCTTCCTCAGTTACAGTCTACATATCCTATTCAGACAGTAACAGCTTTGAGGCAGGAATTGTCTCCTACTTCACAAAACCAATCAAAATTGTAGCTAAGGCTTCTTAATAAAAATGGCAGCATTAACAGCTTTCACATTTACTGTTACTTGATGTAGCATTCCTCATTTGCTGTAGCTCAGTCTATAAAAATGCCCTCCATGTATGCTTCGAGGGTAGGTACAATGTTTTAAACGTTCGCACATGGAACAAGTCCACGCCAAGATTCTCTTAAAAAAACCCATGGCTTAAATCTCAATTTGGTCTGTAAATGTTCTCATGCCAAGTAAGATCCTGGTATATACTTTAAATGATTTAAGTAACTTCTGTTTATTCACATGAAAACTCAATAAAAAGTAAAAGTCCTTGTACATGTAGATCAGCACCTCTTTCTTAGTTAATCAAATATTCTAACAAGCATGTGGGATATCCAACAAAACAATTAAGAACCATTAATTAGCAGAAATAAACTAAAAAATTTGAAATATTGTGTTGGCATTAAGTCTTCTTTCAGATGATTTTGCATGAAGGAAGAAACAAACATTTTGCCTCTGGACATTGTGTTTTCTTGTCTGTATGACAAAACAACAATAGGAATTGAGAAGTGTGCCTTAAACTACATAATAATTAGAGAACAGGTTGCCTGCAAAACAGACAATTTAAAAACAAAAAGAAGTGAAAAGGGAATGGCAATGTCAGTAGTTGTATTTAGAAAAGTCATTCTGTAAAAATATAGCAGATTTTCATTAAAGCTATTTGAGTTGAGTAATATCAGATTCTGAGACTTTTGCATCATGCTTTAACATACAGGATCATGTTGCATCAATCGTGTTGTAGAGTATCCCAAATTAATTGAAAAAATACTTTTTTTTTTCCATCCACTTTACTATCCTGATTTCTTAGGTTGGGTGTATAACATACCACAGCTCTTAATGATGCTTATAGTTTGATGACCTTAGAAAATAACGTGATGGAAGAGATATGGCTTGGTTCAATTCTTCTGTCCTCTGTGTACTTCGCATTTGGATGCCCACCACAAGTTCTGCATATACTAAAATTCACCTTTTCTAGCTTGGTAACAACACTCCTATTATATGTAAGCAGTTCTCTCAGCAAGGGAAAAGAAAACTAGATAATATGGTTTCTGGATTTAAACCAGCAGATGACTAGGGCACTCTGAACTACTAAGAAGTATCTTTAGCTGGTGCTACCTACAGCTGGGCTCCTTGCCTCCAGTGGTCCTCTCTGAGCCAGTCTGATTTCACCACGTTCCCTCCCACTGAGGTGATCTGACAGCACCACGCCGCACAGCAAGTTGAAACACAAACCCTCAGCTTTGCTTCTATTCACCAGGGGCTGGGTGCGAAACAGTGACTGAGCTCAGACCCTGAAACAAGAAAAGGGATTTCTTATGTTGCTCCTAATGATTCCTCCGGTTAATTCGGGAATAGCATCGATAGTCTCTAGGGAGAGCCACACTTACTTTTTTCTTAGCTGCTGGCATGACTGCTGTAAGATAAAGGCTTTGAAAGAAATTACGGAAGAGGAATCTTTACACTAATAGAGAGTCCTCAAGAAAAAGGAAAGTTATATATTACTCTATATCACTACAGGTGTTCCTCAGGGATCACCAAGGGGCTACATAAGTATTTGATTAAGTATCTTTAGGAAAATTATCTACATTTATTTTCAACGCCACATGCCCCACGCATTGCTTTCAAATAATAGTTACCTATAAACGCTGCCTAAAATACGTAATGCTGCAAATTATTTCTGTAATGAAGCTGACTGCTTCATATCCAGATTAAAGTGCACAGCATCAACATCCCTGGCTTTGTCCAAAAAAACCCACCAAAAACCAAAAGACCATCAGCTGTGAAGTCCTTGGTCTGTTGCACAGCACATGCTATGCCTTCCTTTTTCTTTTTTTGCTTTACTAGAATAGGAAAAAAACAAACTTTTAAAACAGAACTTTCAAGAAACAAAATTTATGCAAACTCTTTCCCATTATTTTCACATACAAACTAATTTTTCTTGTGATTACTGTGAATATGTGTTTATTACACGCTAAAAATACAGAGCTGTCCACCAGCTACAAAGCCAGCCTTTCTCAGATGTAATTCAGTTCACGAGGTATCACCCACTTCAAGCTCCAGAGCTCTTACTGGAAGCCCGCAGACACTGAAGGAATTAATCCCAAAGCACTTCTCATTTTAGTGCAAAATTATTTTTAAGGTTTTCATTACATGAAGCCTTGGCAAATTAAGGACCATCATATCAGGACCTGAAAACAATAAATACACCCTTTCACTTTACTGGTTGAAAGGCAACAACGTTCTGTCACTTTTGGGAAGTCACTACTATCTAATAGCTTTTCAGTGGTCTACGGGAAATATGTTTGTCAAGTTCAGAAAGGACAAACTTTTCGCAAAAAATCACCATCACAACTGGCACTAATTGGTAGTTAAATTGACAACTGGAACTGAAGCATCCTGACAGCACCAGGGGTGGGCCCTACAGGTAGAAATTGAAAACCATTTACTAAAGCAATGTTGGAATGACTAAACGATCATAGGGCATCTGCAGAATATCATGGGGAAGGCTTTACTTAATTTTTTAAACTGTCACTTCAGCATTTTGCATGTATACTTGGAAAACATTTCAATTCATTGAGAGAAAGATAAAGCGTTTAGAGCAATACACCGAACCAAAGAACACAAGCTTCTAATTCTTCACAAACAAAAAGAAAAAATCACAATGTTAGGTACTTTTTTTCAGAAAATTAGAAATTTTTGTGGCTTTAGAAAAATATGACAAGGAAATTTAAGCTAATAGCGTTAAAGTAACATCAGGGGATCCAAATGCCTACACACACAGTGTAATCACGTCCATCATATATACCATTATTTTTTACAAAAAAAAAAAAA
>VYZM01018476.1:119710-141999 GCA_013398915.1 Dromas ardeola
AAACACCCCAAACAAAAAACCCAACCCAAGTCTTTAAAGTTATTCTACACTTATTGTCTATGAAGGCTAAAGTTTAAGATGCAAATCACATCACAGAGGTATTCCCACTTTAGTAAAGAAAATACAGACAGCTCAGAAGATGCCTGGTGTTTTGTAGGCTGACCCTTTACTATGCGGGATTTATAAGTAACTTGACATTATAATGCATTCCTTTAAGTGTTTTCCACATTAGTGGCCCATACTGGTATGTGCCACTTTTAAACTCTATTGTTTTAATAGTATGAAGTAGAAACAGAGGAGGCATCTGATGAAATGCCTCTTTGAAGTTATTACCAGTGCAGTTGTATTAGCTGACACACAAGCGTTTTAAGTTGTGACTCTACTTCAGTTGTGTTTACATCATGCCCCTAGACTGCAAATGAGGGAGCATGAAAGTCTTCAACCTTACTCAGTGATACTCCCAGAAATATACAGAAATGACATTTTAGAGTCTGAAGATACATCTTGTTTGTTAACTCTAAGAGAGATCAGTAAAATCATTTTTACACTGTATTGGAAAATGTAGACACTGTTGGCTCACTTCAGTCAAACTGTCCTTGTTTAAATTTATATGCTGCAAGAAGAAATTTCTTAGAACTTGTACTTAGTTAAAAAGAAACAAATTAAATTTGTGCAGACTCAGGAATATTTGTTTAAAACCCACTGCTTGCTTACTCCTGCTTACTAAGCTGATTTAGACCATGCAAACTGGAGCATTCTATGAAGTATGTTCCTTCAGAAGCACAGAAAAGGCAGGGGGAATTAGTATTTTCCATAACGAATACAGTAGCAAAATAAATGATACATTTCAGCTTCTGGGAGTTTATTAAACATAAGTAGGAAAATTAGTTTATAATTACGGTTGCAAAACAGCAACAAAAATCTAGGGCTCAGAAAGCAATGTTGACTTTGCAACATTTCAGATATTGAATATTTTATGGCATGCATTTAAATCATAGACAGCAAAACATACAAGTGTACAGTAGAAGAAAAAGAGGAGAATCTATATAATACAGTGTTCTGATTTCTGCTGTTCTAACTGTGAAAACTTTAACAATGCATTAATGCAGGACCATGTTACACCCTATGAAACCTGTGCTAGGGCTATGCTACACCTGTATTTCACAATGATTTCTTCCATTCAGGGAAACAGCATGTAATTCATCCCTAAAGTAATGACAGCCTAAGTTGTATACATTTCTGGTTTGTATCACTTGAGTACAACAGTATTTTCAGGCAGCCATTATAATCACTAACTCAATGCAGGAATAAAAAGGAAAACATATGGAAAGAACTTGTTTAATTAAAACCTTGTTTACTTCGCATATATGTATCATTTGTACTTCAACAGAACTATTTATAATTTTAAACAACTAAGATTTTATCATTTCCTTGTTCAGAGATAAAATGTATGTTGGCAATGAAATCAAAGATTGCATAAAGCATGTATAATGTAGAACATACAGCTTGAAGCTGTTTATAAGTGCTCTCTGCATTTCCAGGTTCGTTTTTTACAGTATAGCAGCCTGAAGCACTTAACTGTGAAAACATGATGCCTCTCTACTGCTCCTCCTACAGCAATATTATTTCTCCTCAAAAGACCTGAACCTAAACCCCATGCATTAAGGGAAAAATCTCCATTGCTCTAAAAAGCAAAAGGTACCTATCTCCCTCATCCTACAAACCATACAAAAAAATTACGCGCATTTAACAGAGTGAAAGACACATACCATGTAAATCAGAAGAAAGGAAGAAAAACTCCACGCCACAGATGAAAAATGTCTACCTGAGACGCCACAGCACCGAAGAGCTGACCTGGCCACGCTCCTTCTGAGCCTCAGCAGCTCAGTCTGGGTTTGTCCCCCCGTCCTGGCTTTTCAGAGCGCCTTCTGCAGAGCCGGCCCGTCTCTCCTGCCGACCGCACGCTACAGCCTGACATCGCGGCTGGGCATGGGGCAAAAGGGCTGGCCTTCCCTGGCCTGCTCGTTTTACAAGTCTCTCATCACAGAGACCGTGTGAACAACATGCAATATATTACTTTGGGACTGGAAATAGGTAAATTCAAAAAAGCCTGGGGAAGGTTCTGGGAGAAACCGGGGAGTACTGCCGGAGGGGAGATATCACAGAAACAGCACCCATCTGACTGACCATCAGTGGTTTTTTGCATCTGGACCTAGCTCTGCTGATTCATCTAGTGGTAAGTCAGGGAATACAAAAAAAAAAAAAAAAAACCACCACAAAACCACCAAACTTTTGTCACCTTCGTTCCCTCTTTGGTTCTCTCCATGCATTGTACTTACAAATAACAGCTGTTAACACGTTAACTATCCCAGGTTTTTGCTTAAAAACGTCTATTAAACCAGGTCCTATCAATTTAAAACATCACAAACAGTGCACGCTCCATAAAACAGGAGCTACAATCATATACCCAAAACCTGGTTTCCAAATGCTTTTCAACTCTATTATCTATTTCATTGAGAATTCAGCGCCTGTCTCCTGTGAAAGAACGGTGGCATTTGCTGCACCGCAGATTTCACAGCACATCTGCCACAGTGCTGTAAATGGATGCAGAGGAGACTGAGGAAATGCAGCAGTGGATATCAAGTAAAAGTTCTATCTCCCTAATCAAGTCCGCAGGGACAGCGTGCCGTGCCACAAGACGTACCACTCTGCACTTGAATGAGGTTGTCAGCCACTGGGAGGCCTGCAAACTGCTGACAGCAATAGGCAGCGTATGGGGCCTTCTAAAGTAGAGGCAGCAGCTTTGTAAAGTACCTACCTGTTTCCACGGATGAAGCAAAAAAAATAATAATATGAAAGGGTATTTGTAAATCTATCCTTCTGTATTGTACTGCTGTGAACAAAACCAAACTCATTGGAAATACGTCACATGAACATGAAAGAGGTTACTTCGTAGGTTTCTCAAAAGGCATATATACATTTCTACATGTACAGATCAAAAAAATATGGAATTTGTTATAATAGCGTGTGTCAAAATAAATGCAATATTCATACAAAAAAGAAAAACTAGAATGTTTGTAGCAGTTCATAGAGAAATCTCATAAATTCAGAAATCACCCTAAGAGATAAGTACCCACACACTTTTTTACAGATCTGTGGACTCAAGTAGAGCTGCTTATTTTTAAGTTTGAGCTTGATCCTACTGAATATAATGACAAAAATTGACATGAAAAGTGCATGTTGTTCAAAGTCATTGTAAAAAGTTCAAGAATGAATGCAAAAGATTTTCTCCTGTCCCTTACTTGAGTCATTGAAGAAAACCACCATGCTTTAAAAAAGAAGTCACACTAAATCCTCTTAATTAGTCTCACCCCAGACACGTTGGGAGTGTATTCATTAATACATGTTCATGCAGAACAGCAATGAGTAAGTACCTTTGAAGAACGTGCAGTTGTATTGCAACACTTCAAATTCTACAGAAAGGTCTTTATGCCTAGAAGCTGTTTTTCCTGGAGAACTACGCAGCCTAATAAAAGACATTACCTATCTTTGTAAATCCTGTCTTGCTAAACTTCCTCTGTACTTCAGAAACTTTGGTAGGAGATCTTTTTAACTAACAGAATGAACGCATAGACTTTATATTCAGGCTTTGATTTAGAAAGTGATTTGTATTCTGTTTATATTTATTATAATTAATCTCAATTTTCAGTTTTATTTTGCTGATGTACATTTCAATTCCATTAGAATCAACTGCTTCTACTCAGTGCCTTCCCACCCACTGACATGAAAAACATTATTTAAGTATCAATATTACTCTGAGCAGTTCTTAAGAGCTGAATTTTCAGTGGTCTTTAAAGGTGTATTTGAGAACATACGTAAAATTCTGCTTGAGTGCATATTACTTCTGTTTGAGCAAAAACTTATTTTTATATTTACTATCTAGAGCACCTAATTACGTGTTTGTATAAATCACACGTGACTATGAGAAGTACCATGTACACTACAAAAGTGTAGGAGACAAAAACTGCAACCACAACCTACATAATTATATTTGCTTCAAGAATATTCCCTTTGAAGCCATTAACTGCCTAATCATACATTTTTGGAGACGATGCTGGTACTTTGAACATGTAAGAAGCACATACAAGCAACATTGCCTCTGTAAAGGCACAAAAGCACATCTATGTCTAGAAAATGCAGCAAACAGGTGGCATACGTGTTTGCTATCATTCTCTCCACAATACTAAGCCTCTCTACATTAATTCACTATATTGTATTTCACAGAGTGCCCTTTATTCAAAGTCTGGGGAAAAACAAAAGAAAAAGAAAAATCAAGGAAATCAAGGGAAATCATAGGGCAGAAAAAATAGTTGATAAAGAAAGTCACAGAATGCAGGAGATACCCCAAGTGTTCAAATCCTTTGGCAGGGGGCAAAATTGAAAGGTTTGACAAAAAAGGTAAGTAGAAAAGAGAAACGCAGGAACTAGGTAAGTGCCAATCTACTGCAAGCTCTGAAAAGGAGGTTACTTCTAAATTGCAATGGATAATAAAAATGAGCGTGACAGAGGACAAACCATAGCCCAACTTTATGGAGAAGAGAACTTTGCTTGGGACATTGTGTACACCTTTAAGTTTTAAGAAGAAGGATTGCCAAGAACTGTAATTAAGAGAGTTGCTGCTTTATAGTCAGGAAAGATTAAGAGCAGCTCTGAAAGATGTGGAGTACCTCTGTTCCCAGTGACAACAGCAGAGTTTGAAAGTGCCCACACTACTTGTAAACCTTAGTAAAAAAAAGTCAGTCAGAAATACAGATAATTTTTCTGAAGAGAGTGAAAAAATACAGACAAGAATTACAAGAATATTTTAAGCCATTTTCATAAATAACCCAAGGATTTCTCCCTATGGGAGCAAATTTCACTTTTTGCTCGTTTCCATCTGTATCATGCAGTGTTTTAATTATGCAGCAGTCTCAACAAATAGATTGTCACAGCATTTTAGAGTAGCTAATTCTATTCAAAATGCTAGCAGAAGATAGGATAATGTCTTTATTGGTTTGTCTTAGTTTAACCCACGCACTTCTATTCGCTAATAACTTGAACAATTCAGGATATTATATCCATCAAAAAAACCCCTTATACTGTAAAAATATTAAGACTTGGATACACCCTGAAAATCAAAGTACTACAAGTGCAAACTCAGGATTCTCCACAGCTACTCAAAAGCAACTCAAAATCGCTTTACCAAAACATTCTAAAAAGAATGGGTTGGATAAAATATTTTAAGATCTGAAATAAGCATATCACTTTCTAGTTGAAATAGGTATGTTACTAACCACGGCAAAACAAATGAGAACAGATATGTAAAACCTGATGTAAACATAAATTAACATAGCGCTCCAAAGTCACTGGATATAAAGCTCGTTATACCTTCTGACCCTATGTTTCCACTGCAAAGTAGCTACACTAGGAAAAATTTAGGAATGCACCTGATGTGTGTTCTCTTCAATAATAGATATAGCTATTGACACTCCCTATATCATACTGTATGCTATTAATTTACCCAGAGAATTTCCAAAATTATCATTAAATTAATTGATATCCATAATTTCTGTTCTCTAGGGGTTTTTTTACTCAATTTCAGTAGCCAGGTACCATGACAATAATGTACCTGGTTATTCAAATGGAACTGAACTTTAGTGATAAACAATCAAGATATTTATAACTGCTCACTATAGGCCAAACGTGCATTTAGGAACAGATAATTCTTTTCTAAGAATAATTCTAAAGATAATTCATTCCTGATGAATGCAGATGGCCCGTGATCTCTTTTTAGAGAAAGTGCAAGGCTGATTCACTGACTGGGAGTAAGACACTGAGCTACAGAATAAGCTAATGCACGGCAACAATCAAAGGTTTAAGGCACCAGCCAAGCTAGGACGCATAGAAAAACAGGATCGTTCTCCTTGTGTTACCTTCCTAACTTTGAAAGTAAATTACAAAATCTGTGGCAATGATGTTACTTCATATTTGTGCACATCAGGAGCTCCCTATAAACTATTACCTTGTAATTTGGTGTATATACCACGATTCTCTCCTTGGTTTTGTTTTTAAAAATTCTCAGAGCATAAATAACTTCTGTGTAATCAAGCTGGAGATAGAAAATGACCTACAGGTGTAACAACTCTTTTGAGTGAACGAATAGAAGCATATTACAAAAAGCTGCTTTGGTGAAATCTGCAGCTGACAGAGGTGAAGAGTGGTGACTAATGATACCAAAGAAAGGATGTGTACATGGCTTGTGTATTTTTGTCCAATTGAATATGCATAATTTTGTTGTAGATAGTAGGTTAGCTAATCAGCAAACCATACCCTTAACATGAGCTACATTTAAAGCAAAAATGTATAGATACTAGAGAAGAATTTCAGAGTAACAAGAGCACCTCAAATTTGAATTTCTTAGAAGAGTCCAAATGAGTGAAAACCTTCACATGCTGTACATTTACATACTCAGAGAAAAAAAACCAAAACAAATCTTGCCTTACCCGGCCAACTAGTATTGGTTCAGGTCCAGAAAATTCTTCTAATACAAACATCTGATTCCAAACCCAGCCTCTCTTGGAACGGTTCAAAACTCTTTGTTCTTCAGTTAGCCTTTTTAGTCCTGTATTAGATCCACTTGGTAGTACTTGAGACTGATTCGTTGGAGCCATACAAATGGAAGGAAGGACAGTAATCCATAATATTATTAATGGAGTCCATGTATCCATAAGCATTTCCGTTAGTCTTTCTGGCATTATACCACAAGCTACGCAAATCACCACAGAAATTAAATTATTATTTTGTTTTCCTCCAGACTGTAGCAATCCAATTCATCATGCAGTACAGAACATTTACTTACAGCTCCTCCATGTGTTTACAGCACAGTCAAGGTAAAAATAGCTTAGATTATAAAAACATGATCCATTGAGTTTTCCAGTCATTAATGATCCCTGGTGGAAGGAAAAAAAAAAAAAAGAGAAAAAAAAAGGTCAAATCAGTGACTAAAGAGCTTGGGAAAACGTTCTGAAAGATCTTATTTACTTTTGCGTCATAAACAAGCCATATTAGGTTTTAAATTTGTAGTACATAACACTAGTGCATATTAAATGGGTTAAAAAAATAATTAAGTGATTCTGTGAATTCCTTCATTCCCTGAAATAGTGAGAGAAGACCCAGAGAAATAATTACACACACTCGGGAAATCTTGCAGTTTGTCTTAGCATCTGAAGAAGCTCCTGGCCTCCTTCCTAGCCTGTACTTTTTATGCAGTCAACTAGAAACACTTAGCATGCCAAATAATACAAGTCAAACAAAATAACGTACTTGCATACAGACTTTCCTTTCCTCCACAAGAAAAAGAAAAATTACTTCTAGTAAGCGTACAAGGGTCCAGCAGTACATTCTCACGTCAGCAATCACCTAGCTGCAGCAAAACCTTCACAGCCCAGCAGAGGACCAGGACTGGTAAATCCACTATGAAATCCATCATCCCAAAACCAGACCACAACCAGAATCGAAGGCAGCTCATTTATGCACATCTGCACTACAGGACTCTTGGTCTCTCTCTCTCGCTTTCAGAGAAAACACGGAGTCAGATTTTATTTCAAAGACATTTTCCTTGATGGGCACTTGGGAGCATTTTGTCTTTCTTTGCCCACCCACCCTTTCATGTATTAGAAAGTCCACATCAGCCTTCATCTCAGTGTAAATATTCCTTGAAATGGACAAACAAGTTAATGTAGCAGAGCTTGCTTTTAATGCCACAGTGATTGGCAAAACCTGAAATGCAGCCATGGATCACTTAGAAGACAGATGGGACACGGCTCAGAGAGAAGGGCTGCATTACAGCTACTCTAACGAGGCTGGAGTTTTGTAAAAAGATTCCGGATACATTTTCATCGACTGATTCATTTTCATCGACTGATTCATATCCAAACAATCTCATGAGAAAGCGCACTATATACAAGATAGGTAGAAATGTCTGGTCTTAAGCTTACGCTGTGTTTTAGGTTGCTTTTTTTCCACTTTAAGGTGAGTTCCTAGTGTTGCATGTCTATGAAAATCTGGGGGCTTTGGGGCTTTTTCTGGGAGGCGAGTGGCTTTTGTTTTGTTTTGGTTTTCATGTTCTTTCACACTAATGGAAGAAAATAGCTGAAAACATGAATAACACCAGTAGAAGTCAGCTGGTTTTTTTTAAAGCAAACAATGTAAAAAGTCATTTTTTTTAAACTTCAGTAATTGCCAAAGCAACTGTGAAATCTGTTGCATGAAAATCTGAAACTGTGAGAAACTTGTCTTGTTAAAAGGGAGAAGAGCTGTTATCAAACTAAAACTCAATATCTCAAATAGCATGGAAGAACGGTAAGCTAATAGCGCAGTGCTTTGACAATGCATCAAGAATGAGGTGAATACCCGCTACAGAAGTAACCGTGGCTTAGAAACATCGTTTAGGCCTCGCTGCCGACTGAGACGGAAAGAAAGAAATCAGAGAATACAACGTGCTTTTGCAATGAAAACGTGAGGGGAAAAATGTGAGGGAAGAAAGAGAGACCTTCAATCTCTTGGCATTCTCTCAATCCCAGAAACAGGAAAAGGATGAGGAGCAAACAGTCTAATTGCTTGATGGGAAGGGTCTGTAAAGTCACTCTCCGAAAACCCTCTTTGGTCTAGGGAATTAACTGGAGGTTTCAGCTGCCGCTTTCTGGCACATGTTAAAAACCTAGATTTCCTGGGGCATGTTTGGTGGTAGAAAGTAACAGAAGAGAGAAACAGCCAAACTTTCAATGAAAACAGTAAAGTTTGTTTGTATGGGATCCTTGTGCATACGTGAGTGGACTCGCGTGTTTGCCAGGGGACAGATTTTTCTGGTTCCTTCAATGGAGCAAGAATTGAAACACAGGGAAAATAGAACCACTGTAAAACAGAATAATAGACATCATCTTCAAACAATATTCAGGATTAAATTAAAAACCAGGGGCATAAATTGAAAATCCAACTTGACAGTCCTTTTCAATAGCTGTGAAATTTCAGTGTTTATATACAAAGTGATTTTTGACCCAGAAATACAGGCCCACCAGAAACAGAATAATACATTACACCTTTGTCCAAGGAAGCCTTAAAAAGAACCCAAGCGGGCCATGACTGAAGTTCTTACTCTGCCGGTACGAATTGGTATAGTTCTTTTTACTCCCAGGACCAAATAATAAAAGTAAAGCACATCTTTTCATATTCAAGAGGCTTTTTGAAAACAATTCCTAATTAATCTACACAGACTGCCTCCTAAAAGAGATGAAATAAATGAGATAAAACAATACGATGCTCACAGAAACATTTTTGTTTGAAGAAAGAACAGGATATTTGTTTTTCAGACTGCCACTCTGAATCCTTGGCAAGCATTAAGTTCCTTTCAGTGCATCCCTGCTCAGTTCCTCCCCCAGACTCCCTGCCTGTTACTCTTCGCTTACTCCAATCAAATTTAGGTCCTATCCGCTACCACTAATGCAGAAGATTCATTTTGACTGGACTGTCCTCACGGTAGCTCCCTATTCAGCAATACCTTAAGGCAAACAAGAGCCAAAAGCGCACCAAAAATATTAGTAATGCACATACCGTGTCATTAAACCTGATTTAATGAAATAACCCGGTGAAGAGTACAGTTACTCAAGCTCAATGAACACAAAACCGCAGGATTCTCAAGTACCAACAGGAAAGTCAGGCAAGTGTTAGTGCAGGGTAAAGAAAAAACACCTGATGGGACTTTAGCATGCATCAGTGCCTAACAGTAGAGCTGGATGAATTTCTCTACAGTTCAACCTAGACTGCTGGAGCCTTTTGAGATTTATTTGAGAGACTCTCATTTGGGATTCGCTGCTCTATCAGTGAATCATGGAATTTCCTTTGTGCAACGTATGGAGATTGTACTGTCCCCCAAATTTCTTTACCAAATTTGGAAACAAATTGTCCTCTCCATTCCTGGGAGCAGAACACCACCTATGTGTTGAGAGCTGATGGAAGCCATTATTATATACTCAGCCCTACAACTTTCATATTGGCTAATACAAAAATCAAGAAATGCCTGGTAGTTAAATTATAACCCTCTGGATTAGATGCGTAGGAGAAATTGATATGGCAACTGAAACAGGCTACTCTAACGATATTAAAAAGACAGATGTGGAGGCAGATCTGGCAATCAGGGAAGACTAGCAGGTAAGGCACAGTACTGTTTTCCCTTCTGGTATTATGCCAGGGTCTAAAGAAGTGGCGAGCATGGAATGACACAAGAATTATTCCAGTGAAGCCAGAACTACCCTTGACAAGCACGTCGCCCTCAAAGAGTGTCTTTCCACCCTCGTAAAGATTTTGCTCATAAAGGCATAATTTGTGCTTTGAATTTCCAGGTACGGCTCCGAGCTGTTTTCTTTTTAACAAAACTTCACTGTTCTTCTAAGTGGTTTCCCTGTATAGCGTACGATATATACAACTATAGATACAACCCTAATCCAGCAAAGCTGTTTACAAAACAGCTTTAGTTCTCCATGCATCCCTGAGAAGGGAAGTGATATTTAAATACAAAGACTTTCTTTAATGTAGCAAATAGATGAAAGAAAATGTGACACACTGTCAGGTAGCAGAGATTCAGATAACCATCTTATGTTTCAAAAACATAACAGTGGATTCATAAATTTGGTTCTCCATCCGCAACCTATAGAGAAATACAGATAAAGCTGAGCGATTTGTTTTCCACTTACGTATGTGCTGATGCACTTCCCAAAAAATACTATTTTATTAATAGGAACATGCATCTTAGAGCACTACTTGTACGACTCTAGGCCACAGAGTGTGTAAGTTTTATTCAAATACAACACAAAAAGTGATTACAATGAAGTAGAAGTTTATAACCTAACACTAGGACATAGTGTTAGCATACCAACTGCAGAAATTAATGTAATATACATTGCAACCTCTTTTACAACTAAAAATCTATGTAGGTTACTCGTGTGAGTGAACTGCTGGCATAAAGCTAGAGTCAAGTACGGCAGTAGATAGTTATAGCAGATATAGTCACTGACGACAGCTCTCATTTTGTGTACGAGTGGTGGAAAGCTCTACGATGGCTAGCATATCCGATGTGACTAATTTTGTTACAATTATTTTAGAATCATCTTGTAGCTTTAAAGGATGAACACTGGAATGCAGCAGATTTGTTAAAAAGATTAATAAAGTTAATAAAACTAGTTTAAAGTTCTTATTGAAAAAGAAGCAAAAGTAAGATCATAAAAAGCTTTACAAAAGCCAATTTATTTTTAGGTTTCAAACCACAGATTATCTATCTGGTCAAGTAAAACACTTTACTACAATGTTAGTGCCTTGATTTACACCGTGATCTTAGTTTAAAAGATTTTAGAGCCACTCTAGTGTTTCTTCACATAAGAGACACAGAGGGTTGTCCTAACAATTGCAACAGAGTTTTTTTTCTTTCATTCTGCATTTACCTTATCATTCGTAGTAATGATATGCAACAGCTGAGCCCTTTGACCTCACTATTTCATTAGGGATTTTATCAATTCCTAAACAACTATTATTAAGGTAAAAAAAAACCCAAACCAACAAACTACCTTGAAGTACTGGTTTATTTAAATAAGCTACACTAGAGATGCCAGACAAAAATTAGTGATTTTTACCTAAAGCAGGGGGTTTTGGCAGAATTTTCAGGATCTTTTATATTTTGTACGTTAAATGACTTCTTCCACATGCATTCAGAAGACTGATACCAAACTGCCACAATATGAGGAGGTAAACGATACATAAAGGCAATGGAGTTCCAGTTAAAATGTTTTAGATATCTTTATGCATAATCTTTACCTTCGATGCTCACTCAGTATCAGCAAATCCGCGTTACAATGCAAGCAGCCTCGAATAATTGATGAGAGGTGTTCATTTACTGATCACCTAGCGAGTTCCAACCGGCACTGCACGACAGCAGGCAGAGAGCCCCTGCATTCTGCATGCTTCCTGTGGAGCCTCGAGATTCCATGCGACCCACATGGGCTTTCGGGTCCAGAAGAATGTATTTATTTTAATTTCTGCCATAAATAAGGATCTTTATTCTGGCAAAACAGAGCTGTGGGCAACAGTTTTATCATAGGTTAGGAGAATAAAATAGGAAAGTTAATCAGGTGTCCTTGACAAGAATTTACATCTTGTGACTTTCTTTATCTGAAATTCATTAAGCAACAATGAGTTTCTTTTACACTATCACAGGTTTCCCACAGCTCACGGTCAGGTATTTCATTTCCCCTGTCAATAGGTCTGCAAACTTGGGATCCATTTTGACAGCCTGTGCACAGGTATAGGCATTTTGTACCTTTTAGTGTTTCCTTTGTTAACATACAAGCAAATTCTTTGTTATTGTTTAAATTACCGTTGGGTTTTTTTTCTTTTCTTCCCCTCCAGCCCTTTCTCTCCTTCCTGTTTTTTTCTACCCACAGCAGCTAGAACATCTTCTGGGGTTTTTTTTGGCTTCACACTGTTCTTCCTGTTCCTTAAGCTCTTTGTGTTTACTTTTACTACTGCAGGTATCGGCTACGCTACCACTTATGCTTCCTAGTCCCATTTCTCAAGGATTCAGACAGGGTCTTTTTCCATCAATAGCAGCAACATGATGCAAAGCCTTCCCACCGCGGGAAGCACAATTATCTTTCCTTCATTGATCCTCTTTTGGCAGCACAATACAGCCTTAACTTTTCAATAGTAAAAATATAAGGCCTTGGCAATCCAGTCTTACTTGTAGGAATAATTCTTACTCATAAGGGAACTGTGGTGAGGACTTTAATTTGCCATTAAAGAAGAACAAAACCAAAGTCCATCAGAATAGAATTATCAAGACACCATAAACAACAAATAATCATGACATCCTTGCCTGCATAACTGTGCTACATGCTCATCATGCTTCCAGTACATATCCATCATATTGTATCTGAACCTGACTTTAAATTACCTTGGATAAGGCAGCATTCTCATGTTTCTGCTGCGAAGGAATAAGGACTTCTTGCCATAAATAGTAACTAGTATTCTTCAGTGGATTACTCACATGTGTAAAGATTACTCACATATCCCAAAAAAATTAAAAAGCAATTCTCCACCTTACTGCGAGATGAAGAGGGACTGAGGCTGTAACCAGACACGCTACTATGGCAGTAGCTGAGATCATGCTTACAGCGCCCACTAAGTGCCACTCGCGCGCCCTGCTAGACTCCGCTGCCTCTCTTCTCCGCCAGCGTAACTGTATGTGTAGTCACTCCCTAACCCAGTTCTGTCAAAATGATCTTGTTAACTTAAACGCTTTTAATAGTAAGGTGTTTTTAAAACCAAATCATTTTGACAGAGCTGGGTTAGGCCATTGCTCCTGCTATTCTTCCACCAAGAACAATTTTAATTTCAGGTTTTTGCCCCCCCACAACATACCAGCTGCATGTTTCCAATAATTCTTCTCCGTTCCCATTCCTTTCTTCACTGCAGTTTACTGTCCCTGTAGTTGTGCTATTCGCCAGGCAATGCCGTAAGCCAGATGAGTGAAATGTGGGGTTTACAAAAAATTGCAACAAACCCCTGCTTCAAGCAGTCCTTTCCTTCAAGTTTATAAGCCACATGATTGCACTGATCTAGCTTACAGCACGGCTGCACAAGCAGTTGCATCAGCACAACTAAAGAGCCCATAAACTACCGGACAACAACACAAAGTTTTGCAAACAGCTGTGCTGCCCAAGAGCACATGAAGTTTGACTACATGCTTTAGAGCGCAGTCGGACAAATAGTTGAATCAACAAAACTGAGTGGAGGATAACTTCTGGAAGAGAGGAGAGAACATGCAATTAGGGACCCTGATGGACTCCTAGTATATAACCATGGCAGCCTGATGCAGCTCCTATCGTGGATGCTGGCAAATTTTAGGCATGGAAGCCTCTCCTGCCTCAGCCGCAGCCAGGTTGGCGCCAGTTGTGCTGTTCCGAGCACAGCCCGTGTCAGGAGGGGAACTCCCTGGGATCCCAACCACCAGAAGCGCCGGCCACTGCACAGCGGAGAGGGGCTGCACGCAGCCGCCAGCCAGCAGCACCTCCCAGGCACGGCCCCAAATCATAACCATGGTTTGTAGCTGCTCTAAATTTCACTGACTAACAGTGATTTTAAGGGACTGTTATGTCACCTGGAGTTAACTGTAACATCGAAAAGCATTATCCACACGTCCTTTCCTTTGACCGAGCACCTGAAATTTCAAAGGAAGGAAAATGAGATGGGAAATGTTACGCTAACTCTGCTGTAGCAGCAGGATGACATACACGTGAAGTATACTTTGTGCTGTCAGAGATGTTCAGGAGAGGATCCTGCCAATACAAGTGCAAATCAATTCTCCAAGTTTATTTTGATATATTACGTGTGGCAATTTGCTTATGGCTGCCCGGAGAACCAAAGGCAGTTATGTAAAGAATTACTTACTTCAGCAACAACGGTAACAGACACTACACCCCTCTCTCTCTCTTTTAGTCTTAGATGTTGTATCCTACACACACACAGAGTACTCCACTGTGCAAAGATATGCCACCTTATTTTTTACGCTTAGTCATGCACTGCTGCTCTTTAGAGTTAAAGACATCTGGACAGTTCGTTAGGTTATTAAGATAGTTATTAAGCTTGTGTCAAATGCTAAGGGACTGTTTTAAGCACAGTGTTCATCAGTCTTTGCATCAGGCATATGGCTGATGGAATCCATATATTTGCACTGAGGTAATAACAGACATGCAGAAATATACATGCCAGCACAGAAATGCAACAGTTGCCTCAGTATTTAGACCGTTAATATTTATTGGGGGATTTATTCATCTATCTGTAAGATTATTATTAGCAAAAGCAGGTTGCTTCAGTTTTAGGGGCCTGTTTCAGAGGCAGAGGGGAGGAAGGGTTATAGAAGCTTTTCTAAGACAAATTCTTCTTCCTTAGTTTCCTTACCTCTTTGGTTTACCTAGGAAACACTGTGACTGGTGTTCTGAAGCAGAGATGAGGCTGCTACAGGATATAGGTCATTACTCAACTTGACGAATGCTTTGGGATAACGGGAAAATTATATGCACATCACAATGAAATATATCTTCTTTAATCAATGTAATATATTGTAACAAATTGCTCGTTATTCGTTGATTGCTTAACATGATACTTTGTCATATCTACAAAGTCTGTTTTATGTTACTGGCTACCTACATGTTTTTTATACTTTTTGGCAAAGATGTACTTTCAGGAAATCCTTTTTAAAAAAAAAAACAAACAAACAAAAAAAAAACCTGGCCCTGTGATGTCATAGTTATGTTTAACTTCTATTGGAATCCATAGAATTTCTTACTGGGGGTATGTTTTTTACTCTTCAATAGTAAAATCAACACGGGCCAACTTTAAAGCTGCCAAGGCTCTGATATTGGAAAGCTGTCAGTCTTTCCAGAAGTGTTCATTAATTTACAGAACCAAAGTGCATTTAAAAAAAATACTAAGTGTGTTGTTAGCACTTCCAAACTATTTTTTTCAACTTTATTTTATTATTGCTTGCATGGTATAGTGCTCAGGAATTCCAGTCCTGAATCCAGGTGTGCTAGACTTTGGACAGGTATAGGACCAAGAGGCAGAATGTGCTCCACAGTCTGCAGCTGAAGTAGTATGACTTGTTTGATTGCATTTCCTCTCCAATGAAATTAGTATCTACAACATATTGGGAGTTAGGGTTTGGGGTTTTTTTGGATTATTTCTTTTAAATTTTTCATGACAGCTGATATCAAAAGAATAGGCATTAAAATCATAGAATGGGTTAGGCTGGAAGGGACCTTACAGCTATTTTAGACCTACTGCAGAACAAAAGGTATCTGCAAACTTCCTTTCAACCTCTTATACTAAAAAAAAAAAAAAAAAAAATTTGTTTTCAGGTTTCCAGGATGTGTGTCAAAACATCAATTCACCTCACACCCTTGTGCTGAGAAGCTCGTGATGCAGGCTCAAAACAGAGAGGGAAGAAAGTCAAAATCTGTTTGAACAACCAAGGTGGTCCAGAAACTTAAACATGACAAAAATAGTTGTATCTGTATGTTGTTTTCGTTCTATAGTAAGAAGAAGAAAGGAACTGAAGTAATTTTTATTCTCTACAGTCCACTGATTAAAGCGATTTTCCTTTGACTAAAATAGAACTGCATTACATATAGATTTAATAGCTTCAGCTCATGCCAGCCTCATCTCTCAAACCGATGCTCATTTTTACGAGGGTGTATTACATAATTTGAAGACCTATATCACTTTTAAAGGAGAGGGGGAAAAAAGGCAAGTTGTGCACAACATGAAGAGACCTCATAAAAAGGCAAACAGATTGGCCTGCGACTGAGAATTAGGTGTTAACCATGCTCTGCCTAGGGCATCGTTTATCATGAGAGTTTCAGCAGCTGGGATGTGCTTATCCTGTACTTGCTGAAAAGTGTTTAAATATTAATGGAGGACATAAATATCTTGCTTTCTGGGTTTCTTTTTCAGTCTTTTTTGATATACAACAAAGCTTTCATTTTCATTGGTTTTCTTATTAGGTACTCTCTACATAATTAAACAAAAAATAATAATTAAGGAAAAACTCACACGTTTTCCTGATGTATTCCGATTAAACTAAGAATATAAAATGCTGACTGGTCATCATGATTTAGTGAAAGCTATGTAAACTTTTCAGCCATATGCATAAATGTGTGTGTACATAAAAAAATCTTTAAAAAGTGAAAATGTGAACATAACTGGACTTTAACTACATACGGTACTTCTGCAATAAAGCTACTGAAATCTTTTTGGCTGAAACATACGAAATTAGAAGTGAATTTTGCATCATTAAATTTGATGGCAGTTTTACCATCAACTCATTTGAATTGTTTGGAAAGAATTAGGCTCCTCCAACATGAAACTTCTTTTGCAGCTGCCAGGTTGAGGGGGGTTTTTTGGTGGTTTTTTTTATTTTCGTTTATTTGTTTTAATCTAACTTTTGGAAATGCGCAAAAAATAAAGCTCACAGGCTAGAATACAGAACTTAATCCAAACTTCAGCGACGTAAGAATTAAGTTCTGATGATCTGTTACTTACATGGCAATCATAGCTGTTCCATTTAATTCAAGAGGTTCACATCTAAAGAGTTGCTCAATTGCAAAACTCAGCTAATGAATTGCACTACATCTGAATGCATACAGTCCATCTGCATTAGTATTCAGGGGCTTCAATATAATGATTTATATATATGTATTAAAACCCCATAAAAATAATCATATACATGTGTATATTTTATATGATAATCAGTGACTGCAAAGGAAATGAATTTAAATGGTTATCCGAGTTCCTCAAATTAGGCTGAGCATTGCTTCCCAGGAGTAAGCTACTTCGACCAAACATACACCAAATTAGAGAGTTGAAACAGTGAACTAACGGCTGCCAAGACTGAGTGCTTTCATAATGTTTTGAACTCCCACATCCAGTTGCAAAGAACTGAGCGAGATACACTGAGAAACACCTTTCTGAGCTTGCCTATGACTTAGGCACTGCAGGGTACAGTAGACACTTCCCATGGAAAGTTTCAGTTATTCAGATCTAGGACTGGCTGACATTACTAATTTCAAATCTAAGCCAAGGTGCTGATCATTCTCAATGCAAAAGATTTTCACAAGACATCAGGCCCTACAGCTTGGAAAATCACGTCTATGAGTATTACCATTGCAACTCATGGATACAGGCTAGTCTCATGACTAAGGCAGGCAGAAAACAGACTCTTGTCTGGAGTCAGATGCTTTAAACTACCTGTTGGTAACTGAACTGGTTCAGAAATCATCTTTCCTGAAAAGGCACTGGCACTTACCACTTCAGATACCATCAGTACCCCAACGTTTTTGAACATTTTATTAATATAGTTGAAATGTCACTGTACTCATGTTATTTACTTGGTTGACAAAATGAGAAACGTGCTGAACAGATTCCAGAGCAAAGGGTTGGGGGGGTAGGGGGAGGAATATATCTATACACGTTTGAAATCTCATATTGAACTTTATTTTGTTCTATCTACTGCTCAAGTAGTTATGTTCAGAAAGCTATGAAGTGAGCCACCTTTTCTATAGCAACAACACTAAGAAAAATGTTGAGTTTCCATCATCTAATTTAATTCTATTGATGCGATCTTATGGTAGCGATGATGTTTAAAATGTTCCAAGCTCAAAATGCCTTAGCATTTCCCTCCCACTGAAAGAATTTAGTTTGTATTATTTTAAACTCATAGTTGAAAGAGTCTCATGATACAACTATAGTGTATACTGTAAGCATACAATTGTCAGTATTAACAATATATCCAAAAAGTCAGGCTCTAATAATATCAAAATGGAAAACAGAATAAAAAAGGAATACTGTTAAGATATACAGTATCTTACGGTTATTGGATACGTTATAAAAATACCTGTTTATACTATATAGAGCGAGCTGTGGCTTTCTGTTACAGAGTGTGTATAATCACCTTTTTAGAGACAGGCAGCACCAAGAGCTTAAAGTACGCATTCATATTTCCTTCTTGTTCATAAACTTAGAGGTCAGTATTTTTTCTCCTTGAAAAGTCTCTCATGTTTTGGAAATAAAATTATCTGTATGTATCAAGGGTCAAGTGGGTGGGTTCCAGGCCCCTAATTTCAGTAAGTCGCTGAAAAAGTCCCAGCTAAAGTCTGTAGGGCACTTAAGTCTTCTGAAATGAAGATTTTAAAAAATGAAACCGTCAACTGTGTGAGAAGAAACAGAAAGAAAATTCAGGAAGTACTTCATGGGGTAATAGAACTAAATCTCTATATATAGCAGATTGAGTGTTCTTACTTGTAACAGTTCTATATCCTGAAGAAGGGAGTACCAGTATATTTTTTTTCTAGAGAAGACGATGCAGCCTATGTTAACAATGATACAAATAAAGTGTCCAGGGATCAATTACTTTATTTGGTAAAGATGCAATATTATTGGAAAAATTCTGAAGATTACAAATGACAAAGAAAGTGAATGTAAATCTGATTGTGGGACTGCTTCCCCCTTTACAACTCTCTTTTGGACTTCAGTAGCAGGAGCTGATGGGAATGACTGGAGTACACTGAAAAAGCACTGAGCGACTTCATCTTAGGAGTACTGTACCTCATCTCAGAGATAAGAACTGGTGTGGTTTTTTAAATGAAAGGTGTAAAAGGAGTAGATGCCCTATACAAGGATACTTCTTACTAAAACCAGCTGCGTTTGTTAAGCAGGCACACGTACTTCTTATTGATTTTTTTAATATAGAAGAAAATGTCCAAAGTTAGTTTCTTGGCTAGCAGCCTGCTCAGTTAACAAATTGCTCACCTGGATAACTTAAGAACCAACTTGCATTAAATGCTTCAATCTCCAAGGACACTGAAGGCCCTCAGCTTACAACTAGGCATGGAAATTAAAGTTATTTAGAGCCAGTATGCAAGTTTTAAAAAAGAAGGCAGAGGTAGTAAATAGCAAGCCTAGGAAGAAGCTGGCAGAAAGCTGTGCTCATTCTGTATGCAGTAAGGTAGAACAACAAGGCTGAATGGATGAAAACCTTAGTCTAGAATATCACTTAATAATCACTTCCCTTCCAAGGGCTTTTCTGTCGCAAGCATTCATACAGTCAGGCTGGGAGGTGAGACTAGAGAGCTTTTGGGTTTTGATGTTATCACATTTTATGGTTGTGAAATTTGATAATTTCACAGGTATGCAAAATACTAACAACTTCTAGCTGCTTTATAATTATATTTAAGACAGGTAAAATGTACACTAGGGTAATTTTTCAGTCTTCCGAACGTATGTATTATTTACTTATATTTAAGTCTCTTCTTGTTCATAACAGTCTGGTATGGAATGTAAAGGAAGAATATTGTTCATACAAGAGTATTGCCTATTTCTCTTTATCCTTATTGCAGAGAAACTCCTGAAGAATTTCCAAAAACCAAGTTAAGAGGATTCTTTATCTATAGCTTCGGTAGTTATCAGCTCCATTCTTTAATTGAAACTGAAGTAAGCAGCTGTTAGCTTCCCTCCCATTAAGTACTAACATGGTAGATTTGAAACAATGAAAAGTTAATGCTATTTGATATCTTAACATCAGCACCCCCCAAAAAAGATCTGGCTGCGATGGCCAGAGGCACAAATGGCAAGCCATTTATGCGATCAAGTTGCCCGTTCAGAAGCATCAGCTTTTAAGAAAGTTGTATGAGTATTTATTCCTACTTTCAGAGGAAAGAAATAACCATTTGCATGGAATGGAACATGTGTGTGCCTGTCTGAAAGAGAAGAGGAGGGAGGGAGAAGTGAGGGTATGGAGTTTGATACCTGTTGGCAACACGAGCAGGTTTGTGTAACGCCGTTATGTGCCAGGTTGGATTGATTCCACTCTATTTAGTCTGGTACTAAACGCAAACTGTTTGAATTGAGACAGATTCAAGACAGGACTGAACAGCAGCGAACCACAAAGGAATTTCTGCCTATGTTAAGTGGTGTCACCTTCATGGCGGTAGGCAGCGTCTAAATAAGGATTTGAATTAATCTCTTCTATAATATCCATACAGAAACTGCCACAGGCTTTCTGTGCTGAAGCTTTGCAGTGCCTCCCAGGCTCCCCAGCCAAGCACCGCACACAGGTCTGATACTGTCTAGCAAGGATGCTGTCTGACAGCTCGGGGCTCCCGATTGGGATGCTGCTACCCAGCAGATAGTGTAGCCAAGCAGAATGTAAGGACGCGTTCCTCCTCTGCCTTCCTCAAAGAGAAGATGAAGTGTTTAGTGGAACAGCCTGCTTCAGAGGTTGACAGGCTCCTGCATTCCTTCTCTGGGAGCCTTGGCAGTCATGCAACTAACAAGCGACTGGAGCTAAGGGGCTTTCTCCCTCTCCAAAGTTTCAACTGGGTGCATTACCTGTTTAGTCAACCAAAGAAAGGGAAGGAAAACAACTTGTGGGACAGGGATGGCTCCTGGCTAGTTATGGCTAAAGATTCATTCCCATCTCCGCTTTTATAAGGAAGAGCAGTATTTCCAGGATGCTCTCCTCTCTGAAAGTAGAAAAGGAAGCTATCGTACCATTCCTATGTATTTTTTTATCTAGGGGGTGCAAAGCTTTGTGAGGAGGGAAGGTGGTAATAAATCAGGGGGATTTCCCCCCTTCATGGTTCTTCCAGCCTCCTCCTCCCTCATTTACATATCTGGCTGGTGGGTGATTTTTATTCTCAGCACGAAAACTGCAATCTATTTCAATGCATGAATGCAGCTCTGCATCTATTCAACACAGTGAAATAGCCCAGAGATTTATTGTACTAAATAAGAAAACAAGGAGAAGAAATAGGTTCTCCAGCCTTGGAAGCAACCCTCTGTGATCCAAAGTCATCCCAATCCCTTAAAGGGGGTGAAAGAAGGGGGGAAAAAACCACCCCAAACCCACCCTAAAAACAAAACAGGAGGGAAAACAGACACACCACCACCGCTCCTCCTCCCAAGGGAATAATAATAAAAAAAAAAAAATAAAAATCCTAACTAGCATCCTATCACATTTTCATTATCGGGAATTTCAAAACATCCGACTTAATGAGCCACTACAGTTCAGCCTAATACCGTACCTATTAACGAGGAAGGCACTCGCACAGTGCACCTTGCAAGAACACAGCCACTAAGTCAAAAAGAAATCTACGGAGAGACAGCCCTCTGCCAGCGAGACATAAATAATATTAATAAAATGAATACTCACTCTTCCAAGGACCAAGGAAACCGCCTGCTAACAGCCACTTCACACACGGATTGAAAGGGTGAGGTAAAAAACATTAGCCAGTCCCTGTGAACAGGCAGGATTCTCCAGATTTTCTTTTCATGCTTTTTGAGGCTGCTGATGCTGGAGGAGATGCCGGTTACTTAGCGGCTCGGGTTTCTGTGCCTGCATGCTAAAGTGCAGTTATTAATTTCTCCCCTTTGCACAAGCCAGCGGCAGCAGCACGTCTCCAGGAAAGCAGGGATATTCCAAATAAATCCGCTAATTCCGGGTCTGAGCGCTCCAACGTGCCTGCCTGCCAAATGTAACTGTGAAGTGATGTGGAAAAGTGAGCTGGGAGCCTCCCCTGACAGCTCTTATTGGGCTGATCTCGGAGGCAGGTCTAGCGCTTGGAAATTCGTGTAAGCAGTTTTGGGTGGTG
>VYZM01018478.1:0-48785 GCA_013398915.1 Dromas ardeola
GTTCTAGACATTCAAAACTGCCCAAAACAAAGAAACTTAGCTCTTTTTGTTCTGTTTCATTGTAGAGATGGGCAGAAAAACTTAGAATCATAGAATGGTTTGGGTTGGAAGGGACCTTAAAGATCATCTAGTTCCAACCCCCCTGCCCTGGGCAGGGACACCTCCCACCAGACCAGGCTGCTCAAAGCCCCATCCAGCCTGGCCTTGAACCCCTCCAGGGATGGGGCAGCCGCAACTTCAGGACAAAAACTCTGACTAGAGACAAGGAAAACAGTGAACTTGCTTACGCGTTGTCTAAACAAACTGAACAGGAGAAGACACTGAAGAAAGCTCCTGTGAGTACCTGTCAAATATAATAATCTCATACTTGCTATGTTGCATGCAACAAATGCGTATCTGCCACAATTAACGATTGGTTAATTATAGGCATTTCAAGAAAGAAAAATCTCTTTTGTGATTTATCAGTCTTTCTGAATTTACCATTAAAAACATTTGCTAAAGCAGAATGTTTGAATACCTGTCTAGCTCTGAAGCTGTCAAAAATACAGGAAACATCAAAAGAAGCTACGCTACAGCCCTAAAAAGAAAGGAAATAATTGTAGTTGTGGTATTGGTAAACCTACAAGGGTTTTCTGTCAATATCTCTTAGCTACCACACAACCACAAGAACTGTCATGATATGCATTTATATGATTTTTCCTTTTGGGTATAACTATCCAAGCTAAAATACCCCATATGCTAAAAGATTGATGCTTAATACTTCTTTCCAGATGTGCCCTGGTTTAGTTAAATATTTAACACATTTTTAGAAGTATGTAGTCTATAATTGCATTAATACTTCAGAAGAATGATGTCCTGGTGAGTAAAGGGAAAGATATTCCAAGGCTGGCTGTGTAAACTGCTTGCGCCAGCGATCAGAAATCAGACAGGTTGCCTTTGAAAAACCTCCCTGATTACCATCGATCACCGCGGATGGCGCTTAAACAGCAACACAACCACAACCCTGACAGCGTCCCCAAGGCATCTTCCCAAGGCCTGAACAAAGTGGCGTTCCGTAACACGGTAAAATTGCAAAGTCCTCCCTTAAATTCCAACGTATTAAAGCAAAATTGCATGACGCATGCAACTTGATGTATTTAATTGCTGAATTGTGTGCCGGTCACAATACACATTTTTGCCCTTTTCTCCATGCATTTCCACAGACAATTGCTCAAAACACCCAAAGTGTAAAAGTTGAAAATAAGGTCCCCGAAGAAGTGATGAACACAAAAATAAAACATTGGAAGTAATCCTCTAACCAGATGCCTGACTCCGGCAAATGCATATATTAGAAGGATTGGGAATAGCTGATAAAATTTTAAACAGTAACATTTAACTCAAGTGTGGTTTGACTGAACAGTACTCAGAGAGAGATTCTGGATGAGATTTGAAAAAGTATCTCAATGAATAGGAAAAAAAATGCATTCACCCCTTTCGATAATGCCACCCTTACCCTTCAGAAGAACGGTCAAAGTAGTGAGAAAATGAAAACCTGCTGAGATGTGGTCAGAGGAGGAGCAAGTAGGGGGCTTTTCTCCACCCCACTCCAGGGCTGCTCCAGGCAACAAAGCATCCTGACTAACCATCTCTCAAGGAGCAACAGGACCTGGAGATGCTTTGAGAATGACAGTTGATCGGAGCCAGAATGGAGCAAAGGACAATTCCAAAAACTGAACAGAACAAGCAACTGAGTTCCAGTCCTTGTGGTGTGCAAGACACAGCCCCCACAACCATCTTCCACAAGGTTCGGGAACTGTGATGTTACCCGAGGCCTTCAGCCCACTGTATAAAAGTCAAACTGCAGGAAAAGTTTCATCAACCAGATGGAGGGAACGTGCACTATGCACAGATTATTTTAAAAGCATTAGTTCTGAGAAAATGTAAGGGTACATTTTCTGCTGAAATCTATGGGAATAGTTAGGCTATGCTGCGTGCTTTTATAAAACTTAAACCTACCATGTTTCAGGATGGTGCAGTTATGTGTAATGCCAGCACGACCATCTGAATGTCTTGATATAAATGACAGTGTTCAGACACACGCACAGAGAAGAATCAGGAACATGGTATTACATGGATCACAATTATGCCGCACAGGTCCTTTCCTATTACAAATTACAGTCTTGGAAAATAAAAGCAGCAGCAGGGGAAGGGAAGAAAGACGATTTACCAGAAACAGACACAAGGCCTGGGATAGAGGAGGATTCCGTTTTAGTTAAAAGAAAGGCATTGTCTTTCTTAATTATTTTTTAACATTCCAGGTTTATTCAAAAGACATTATTTTGCAGGCATGTATCTTACAGGTTTTAAGACTGATAAAACACTAGGAATAATGTGATAATCCTAGCAAATGAAGACATGGCTAAAATCATACCAGAGTGCCTTTTTTTTTTCCTTTTAATAAAATTTTGGACATTTCAATCTGATTTTTAATACTAGACAAAGCCATTCATACCTAGAGCAACTGGAATAGTCCATTAAAGGAACAAAACTTGACAAGATGCAAACAGCAGACTACATTTCATTTTTGCAACTGATGGCAAAAGCTGCTGAAGAATTATCTGTACACTTTAAAAATGGAATTTTGTGCTTTAATACTTTGCTTGAAAAGTCTCTTTATCCAACATGAAGTCTGCAAATCGCTGCTGGAGCTCCTTTTCTCTCTCCTGCTGCCGCTGCACATCTTCCTTCAGACACTGAGAGGAAAACAAAATTAAGCAACTAGTCAGTTCTTCCAATAGTCGCACCCATGAGTATCTTTAGCAAAGGTTATATTTCACTTCCTTCAGAAGAAGGGGTCAGACCTGACACAATTATGCTAAAATTACTGACTTTAAATATAAATGCAAAACAGAGCAGTTTATGTATGATTCTATGTAGAGTATCAAGAATCACCATTATCTTGCTTCAAATATAAGCTATCTTCCCCTGTTTTTGATAGCAGTTAATATCAAATGCTTCAAAATGCGAGATTTCAAATTGGAAACTTGCCACAAGGAGTGCACTGTACTTATCCATGAATTATTCTTCCATGAGTTTGTTCAAGACCTTTTTTGGGTAACCTTCCTAATTAACTCAGCATCCTGCAACAAAGGCTTCCACAGGCCGCCTTCTGCTAGCTACACAGTGCGTGAAGAACTACTGCTTGTTCTAAAACTGCCAGCTGCTAGTTCATCTGATCTCCCTTCACTCTTGTATCAGAAGAGATACAAATAAATAATAATAATAAATAATAATAAATGTATTCTGAGGATTAGCCCCAAGTAAAGTACCATTTACTAAAACCAGGTGGTATTAGTAGCTATCAAGCTATTTAATACATTTTTACTGTTAATCTTTACTGTATCAATTAATCACTTTTGAGTTTGTAAACCCATCTATCAGCATCCCTAAGCTGTCTTCACAAAATCAGTATTAAGAACTGATACATTTCATCTTTTTTATAGCGAGTGCTTGAGAAGATTTGAGACTCAATGGAACCCTCTCTTCTGGGAGAAAAAAAAAAGTAAAAGTCGAATTGTGCTCAGATGAGCACCTGTTTCTTGGAAAGCAAGCCTGGCACTGGCTCAAGCCTAGGACTGAGTCTTGGTGGAGGACTGCCTTGTTAGCTGAATAAAGCAGAGAATATCCTGGAGATACTTAAACTAAGAACAATGACGTGTACCTGCTTCTGCTAGTTCCGGGCTGCAGTTACGGCTGCTTAAGAGAGAGAGATATGCTCCTCCTCAAAGCCATGGCAAACAGTTAGATGCCAGTAAGGCAGGTGTTGCTATTCAGGAACAACGGTCCAGTTCACACATACACATTTTTAGCCAGCAACAGGACTGCAGGCAAAAGGCCTTAACTCTGAGGATGGCTCAAAAGTATAACTACAGAACAACTGCTCAGTTTCTGAAACTGAGCGCCATGTTGAAAGCCAGTACTGAAGTGGTGTTATTGTACTGATTTATAAAAGTCCAGTCGCTTGGAAGCCTGACGACAATGACATGGCTTCAGGGAGGAACACAATCAACACGTGAAGAGAAAGGAGAATCTCCTGTAGTATATACTGGCATTTGGTCCCCTGACTTTTAAGGAAGCAGGAGGCTTTACACAAGTTTCAGATCTACCCTATATTCTAACAGTAATTAAAGACAAAACGAGTCAAATTAAGATAGATATGGAACTTCTGCCGACATGCATTGCAGAAGATTAATAAAATAAACCACATGAGGAAATAAAAAACAAAGCTAAAGAACACACTAGTAGATTAGTCCCAGCTTGTAATGTGTCACAGAATCTTTGACATTGAAATGAACGGCAGAAGAGTCTGGTAATAGCCAAAAGTATAATTTAAAAAGACCACTAAAAACTTCATACAAACTCAGGCTGTGAACCTCAGAGCCCATGCAGTGTAAAATCACCTTTTCCACAAAATGCCTGTATTTGTTCTAAGGGCAAATTACATTTAGGAATCTCACCTCCAGCCTCCGTGGGATTGCAGCATCTTCGTGTTTCTTCAGTTCCTCAAAAGTACGTAGCTCCAGATGTGCCTGTTCGATCTGGTCCCACAAATCATTCAATTGTTTGATGAGGCCCATTGCTCGAGACTGATAACCACCAAGCAAGATCTTGAGCTTCTTCTCCATCTTGGCAGCCCTCTTTGCTTCAGTTGTCATATGACCTCTGTTTATCTGTCAGAGGAACCCAACAATTGTTTTATTTATGCAGAAATGGAAAGTTAAAAAAAATAATAAAATAAAAAAAAGTAAACGTATATCTGTGGAAATGTATAGTTGATTGAGGGCCACAATTGAGGGCTGGAGCACCTCTGCTATGAGCACAGGCTGAGAGAGTGGGGTTGTTCAGCCTGGAGAAGAGAAGGCTCCGGGGAGACCTTATAGCGGCCTTCCAGTACCTAAAGGGGGCTACAGGAGAGATGGGGAGGGACTCTTGATCAGGGAGTGTAATGATAGGACACAGGGTAATGGCCCCAAATTCAAAGAGGGTAGATTTGGATTGGATATCACGAAGAAATTCTTTACTGTGAGGGTGGTGAGACACTGGAACAGGGTGCCCAGGGAAGTTGTGGCTGCCCCATCCCTGGAGGTGTTCAAGGCCAGGCTGGATGAGGCTTTGAGCAGCCTGGTCTGGTGGGAGGTGTCCCTGCCCAGGGCAGGGGGTTGGAACTAGATGATCTTCAAGGTCCCTTCCAACTCGAACCATTCTGTGATTCTGTGTGAGTTCTTTACCGTCTATTAATCATACTGTACTTTTTACAATAACCTACATTTCTGAATTAAAACCTTTACAATGTAAATAAATTATTCCAGGGGTGAACTCCACTAGGCCAAAACAGGGGTGATGACACTGTATGAATACAGCTTTTTAAACAAGAATTGTTGCTGAGCTAAGCAAGCAGCCAAGTCACAGGATAGCTTGCTACGCCATATCCCCCTTACACAGGGGATGTTCTTTGCCTTACTAAAGGAAAACTAAAGAAAAATACTCTGTTCCTCCTTTTCAAAACTCTATTCTTAATCTGAAAAAACAGCTGCATCTTTCAATCCTTCTGGCTATCCCAACAGGATTCATCTAAATCGTATTCCATGAAGTAAAAAGGCAATCAAGGAACCTTAAGATAGCTCTGAATCTATTTCTCTGTTGCAGAGAATCATAATAAAAACATTTAGACTGGTTTGACTGGCAAAAGAATGACACTGTTGGGGCATGGAAGCACTGCAAGGAACAGCGGAAGGACTATTAAAATGGCAACTAAATCCTATCATCTTTCTACATGAACTTTCTAAGGACAGCAATATCAGGAAACAAAGAACGAAGACTAAATCCTGATAACTCACAGAGGTGGGACAGGATGGAGACACCAACTCCTATCTGCTTCTAAAAGGTATGAAAGACAAATAATAAAAAAAAACCAACAACCCCAAAACAAACAAAAAACCTCATGGTCACCGTCCTGAGAAGAACCCAGGTGCCACGATGAGAACTCAAAGGGTAGTGGACCCTTCATTCCTGCTGTCCTCATAAAGCATCCTAGAAAGACTGCTTGGATTCAAATGTCTCAGTAGCTGAATGCTGGACAGATTACTTGATTAAGTGTCAGGTTGGATGGGGCTCTCCACAACTACCTGAAAGGAGGGTGTAGCAAGGTGGGGGTTGGTCTCTTCTCCCAAGTACCAAGCAATAGGACAAGGGGAAATGGCCTCAAGTTGTGCCAGGGGAGGTTTAGATTGGATATAAGGAAAAATTTCTTCACCAAAAGGGTTATCAAGCATTGGAACAGGCTGTCCAGGGAAGTGGTGGAGTCCCCATCCCTGGAGGTATTTAAAAGACATGTAGATGTGGTGCTGAGGGACATGGTTTAGTGGTGGACTTGGCAGTGCTAGGTTGACGGTTGAACTTTCCAACCTAAGTGATTCTATGAGTCTATGATCTTTAAAGGTCCCTTCCAACCCAAACCTTCCCGTGATTATGTGTCCTAGTGTTTGTAAACATATGAGTACGAGACTGCAAATAAGTGATTTTTTTTTTCTTAAAACAAAGTAATCTTATCTATCTATAAGATCTCCCATTACGCTTTACTACATTGCTATAACGTTGCAACATTATTCCCTCTCACGCCACACCAAAAACCTGAAGCTCCTCTGTGGCCTCTCAAGTAACACTATTTTTGCGTAAGGCTTTTCCCGTATGGATCTCACAGCAAGAAGGTAAGATCATCTTCAGATAGCAGCCAAATACTGAGACAGCACAACAAATCAGCTGCCTAAGGTCAATGGCAGAAGCCAGAAGCAAAACGGCACAGTTTACAACCCAACAGCGTACACAACAGAGATGACAAAGTGATGAGATTAAAACTTGGTATCAAAACCACAAAGCAATTGGCATGTTAGACATGAAGCTGTCCTTCCTGCATCATTCTGGTAAGCACTACCTCGTGTGCCCTGCAGTTAGAAGTCTTAGTTTCCCTGACGTTGTCCAGGTCAGTCCTCTAAAACCATAATCCAGACATAATCCATAAACGGCCAAGTGATACAAATGACAAAATTCTGCCAACTGGGACACAACGCAAATCAATAAGCATATTCATGTTAACATGTTATAAATGTTTATATAATACTTAAAAAAAGCAAAGGTAACAGAAGCCTTTGTGTATTTTCATACATTTATTCAGTGGGGCAAAATTAAATGAGCAGTAAAAGCATGAAATAGCCATCAGCATTTTTAAAGCCTGATAGCTGGCATCGAAGAAATCTTTAATACTGAATCACAAACCAACAAATAACACAGGACTATACCACCAAGCAAAACTGTGGAGAGGTGTAGCATTTCACATCTCTAAATATGGACATAAGGTTCCTGGTTGGGTTTTTTTAATGCTACTTCCTTTAAAAAAAAATAAAATAAAATAAAATAACACCCTTTTTTCAGAAAGCATTGTGCAAAAGATGCCAAACTCAACAAAAAAAGGAAACAGGCTTCTCAGATTTTGATTTTTGCTACAGTTAAAGATATTGTACCGCGGGAGATGAAGAAAAATGTGCAAGTGTTAAAATATAAAAGCCTAACTCGGAACCACAGTGGCTAAATCATCTATCCTTGCCTCGTTTCTTTAAAAATCAAAGCTTTGCTGGTGAACATTCTTATATACAAAGGAATTACCGCTGATCAATCAAAAAGTAGAATCGCAGAATCATAGAATGGTTCGGGTTGGAAGGGACCTTAAAGATGACCTAGTTCCAACCCCCTGCCCTGGGCAGGGACACCTCCCACCAGCCCAGGTTGCTCCAAGCCCCATCCAGCCTGGCCTTGAACACCCCCAGGGATGGGGCAGCCACAGCTTCTCTGGGCAACCTGGGCCAGGGTCTCACGACCCTCACAGTAAAGGATTTCTTCCTAATGTCTAATCTAATCTAACTCTACTCTTCAAAGCTTTTCACTGCTTTGAACCCTACAATAACCCAAGACACCATCTTTTACCAATGAAACTCCATTGGGAAGGAACTACTTTCTGTTACGTCCCGTAGAGTGGTAACTACAGTCAGCCAGATAACCCCAGCCACGAGGACTAGTGCAGCCATCACAGTCTTACGCACCAAGCAATTGCAAAGGGCATTTCATCAACCTTTCAACCATCCAACTTTATTAAAGTACACTTTATTATACAGCTGCATGTTTCTGTAAAATGCCCTACACGCCTTAACAATGTATTCACTCATTTAAAACCGTTTTAGTAGGTGGTGCAGAGATAAACAAAGTGAATGGTCAGGGGAGCAAACTGTTAATGGGTGAGTGAAAGAGAAATTTGACTTTCTGAGCTGTCTAGTTTGCTCCTGGGGAGAGAGATGCAGACTGCTGTGCTGTTCAGATTCTGTTTGCAATGTAGACTTAAGCTATGCCCAAGGTGCTTTAAGCATACAGAAAGGCGCCTCTTTTTCAATATTTATATAAATCTAGAGAAAATTAAATAAATAGATTAGGGATTTGTGAGGATACTCTCTGATGGAAAAGTATGAAAGCTTTAAATGTCTTCACTGGTAAATAATATGCTATTACTGCAACAACAAATACAGCTGTGCGGTAAATGAACTATTTTCCAATTACTGTTTCTTGGATGAAAAACCTGTGTTGAGAGCCGCTGACATTTAGAGATGATGGAATAGATGGATGCACAGGCAAACAGAATTTTGTCTGTGACAGAGGTCTAATGTAACAACGACCAACTGTCCCATGTTGTTTCACAGCACTACAGACAACGACAAGTCTGGAGCTTGGAGTGAAATGAAACTTCAGTCAGAACGTCACTTTTCTAGAACAGGTTAAAAAAAGACTATTTACAAAAATTCCACTATTCTGTTACCCCAAGTGAAGATTTGTCAACCGCCTAATTTTCTAATAAAATGTTAAACACCGAGTACCCAAGGATGTGAAATACAGTTATAAGCGCTATCTCCACCATACAGAAAAAAGACTGGATCAGGGCACTGCGGCCAGAAATCTCGAATTATCTGCATGCTCTAAGTATCTGCAGTAGAAGTGGTAGGACCCGGTTGCTCTTGCACTTTCACACACTTCAGCTTCACTTTGCTTGGCTTTAGACATCAACATCGGAGCTTGTCACACAAGGTCCTTCTATAATCAGGAGAGAAACTGGCAACTCCAGGGCACGGCTCACCTGATCCAGGGCTCAGAACAAGGCCAAGCACGCCGCTGAAGTGCTCTTCACTGACTGAGATGGAAGCACAGACTGCTTGCTCAGACACTGTTACCCAAGGTCAGGCGGATCAAGTGTGTACTATTTTAATGTATGAGATATAATAAAGCATTTTTTTTTTCTCCAAGAAAAACCAAAGTCAGTTCAAATCTAATGCTTATTATAGTATCAGATACTGATCATTTAAGCACTCCGGAAATCTTCAGACAATTAGAACCTGACTTAATATTTCCGAGTTGTTCTGGATATAGATCCTTATTTTTAACTACTAGACCTCCTTAGGTTGTTTACTACTGTTCAGCCCTTGCTTTTCTACTCAGTTCCTTGTCTGTCTTGGATTATCACAGGCCTCACTAAGAAGAAAAATAAGAAAAGAGGAAAAAAAAAGAAAAAAAAAAAGCCTTCCAAGTATCTAAACCCAGAAATAACAGCTCTTTCTTCCTTCTCTGCTTATAGAGAGAAATGTGAACACTCACCACCTTTCCTCTTCCCTCCCAACTACAGGATTTTAGGACCTACTAGGAAAAGGTCAAAAGGAGGTCTCAGCTTTTGTAACAAATACTATTTATTAAAAATTGCTGACTGCTGCATTAATGCCAACAACTGCATATAATTTTAGTTCAAGCTTCGTAAAATTTTAAGGCTCAGATACCAAGCTAAAAATTCCAAGCAGTTATGAAGAGGTGTGTTTAAACAGTAGTCTACATTATTTGCTTAAAGCTAAGGAATAGATTTCAGTAAAATCTGACAACCATTTCCCCCCTGAACCAGGCAGAAAATGTAAAGACATTTGAAAGATTTCTCCACTTAGTTATTTATTTTGTACTGCTCCTTGGCCAGCTTTGGTTCCGCTGACTTTTGTACCAGCTAAAGCAAAACGAGAACAGCATGTACAGACATGGGGTAAAATGATCTATGATGTTAGGGCAAGTGTGAGAGCCTCATTCCATCCCAAATCTCTTACGTAAAAGCCTTCCCTCATGCCTAGCAGAGTTGTGTTCAGTTTTCAATACTACACTAGAGATCTAAAGAAGAGAAATCGAAACAGAGCAACAGACATAATCAGAGGTTTATAAAACATGACCTAGAAAAGGGAGACTGACTGAAAAAACAGGGAGTATTTTTGTTTATTTTTTTCTCCAGCTAACAAAAATAGAGAAAATGAAGAAAGAGACAACAGCATGTTTTAAATATCCCAAAGATCATTGTGAAAAATTAGTCTGTCCACTCAGAAAGGAAGAGGGATTTAAATTTGGCAAGGAAATTTTAGATAGGAGGTTAGTTGTAAGGTTTAACTAAGGACAAGAAAGAACAGGGAAAGACTGCTTATGAGAGCAAACATCCACTGGGAAAGATTTAAGAAAAACTGGCCCTGAGGAAAGAAGGGCTCAAGTGCCTTCAAAACTGCATTTTCACAATTCCTCATCTCACTAAGCCTACTGAGGACACCCCTCCTTGGTTCAAAGGGCTGTTCTTCCCTGTACTGACTGTTTTGTTTTCCTTCCATTAAATGTGGAGCTTCTGGTAGTCCCTAAACAGCATTAAGCTCTCTTGTCTTCTAATTGATCTTCTTAATCATGCCTGATGGATAAAAAAAAAAAAAAAACATGGGACGAAAAACTGCTGCATGTTCTTACCAGATCCCCAGTCAAAAGCAAATCAACTTTTTCTGTGACCTTGGAGAATCAACATATCATCACAAAGCTGCTTTGCTTGTGCAGAGAAATCCTCTGCCAGCTTCAGCTACGCTGGCTGAATTGGTTACTCTTGGAATCTATATGGGACTACTCCAAACATTACTATAACTTCCTTCCTCACCTCAGACCCACAAACGTCCCTCCCATACTCAATTCTGCTGGCAGGAGCTGGATTACCTTAATTTAAGCAGTAGGGTTTGTGAACTTGCTTCATTTTGGCTCAGTCAGAGCAGTCAGAACGAGACAATGCAGACTAAGACAACAGCCTCCTGCTCCACGCCAGGTTCCACCAAACAGCTTCCACCAGCCTTTCAAACCACCCCAGGGACAACAACGACTAACACTAGCTGTTTATGTGCATGTTTAGGTGATCTGCCCTTACAAGTTTCGTTCATTCTACAATAGCACATTTTTAAACAAAAATTCATTAATTGCTGTATTTAAAAATATATTTCCATGCTCTTGGACAGAATTCTCCATTTTTTGTCTTGAAACATGGTTTCATCTGTCTACCATTTAACCAGGCAAAACTCTCTGTAGAGCCTGTCTCTTACTTACAAGTTATTAAAAGATAACAGTTATCTCTGCTGGAAACTGAGGCTTGGGGTTACTAGCAAACAAAAAATTGCATTTCCAGTGTAGAACAATATGGACTTAATCTATCAAACTGATATCAACACTAGCACTAGGTCAGCTGATCAACTGAAACCCCTCCGCAGCTTGACACAATTTCAGCACTGCTGCGACACCGAGGATGGCGCTTGCTGAACGTACGAGGAGGTAGGACAATGTGGAAGAAAAGGTGCTCATCAGTATCGGAGCAGTCAAAAAGGGACCGAGTAAGTAACTTCCCAAGAGATGACAAAGTAGGATTTAATTCTAGTTGATTGGGATCACACAAAGTTTTTCATGGAAAGATTCAGTCATAGGTTATCCTCAAATTAAGGCGCTGCTGGTATGCAACTGCAACTTTGCAACTGAAACTAGACCAAATGTTCAAAGCTTGCATGGGAATATAAGGTTACCTTTCCCCAATTTAATAGGGAAGCCTCAACATAAACTCCTGTATTGTACTTTGTTATGTAGATCATGTATCACTACGATTTACTGGTATCTGCAAAAGGCTATTCTCTCTACTGACAGTCAAAACTAATAACCCAAGAGCAATCTCCATGTGAACTACGTTTCCGAAATTATGATTACTTGCCTTCAAATGTCATAACATGAGTTGGCAGGACTGCTGAGTAAAGACAGTACAGGATATATGAAGAGCAAGTGTTCCCACAGAAGTTCATAGCATCCAACTATCTAGATCTAGAATAGTCCCGAAAGTTACTGGATAAGTTAGCAGTCGCTGCTGATCTACAATGCTGACATTAAAGCCCATTTTGAACATTTTTATTTGGGAATTGCTTTTAAGACTAGCAGTATTATCAGTGAACCCATATATCAAAGTAGAAACACATCTAGAAGAGCACAGTTTAAGAAGAAAAATAATTTTACTAAGCTTTTCTGAAAACTCTCTAACTCTCCCTGGAAAAAAAAAAAACCTACAGTTAAGATCACAGACAGAAACAACTACCTCAGGCTAAAAGCTTTGATTAACTGCAAGCAAACATGCCTTACTGCTGTGTCTGACAAGATAATACGGCAGCGAGCACAGTGTAATTACCTTCAAAAACTCTCACTGCAAACCCAGAGTTCTTGGACTGGTCTCTTCCAGAGAGGAGGCTAACAATCTTGTGGAAGCTCATGCAATAAACAAGTTAGCAAAAACAGCCTGGCTCCCTCTCAATACAGGGCAGAAGCTCCACGATGAGCGTGCAGCGGTCACTAGTACTCTATTCCAGCAGCTACTATAACACAAGTATAAATAAAACAAGTTGTTTTGCGAGCAGCAACTCACACTGGCCCAACATTCACAGGTTCTGATACTGCTTCACATTAGGACAGGCTTTAAAGAGCAGCAGGTCTGCAGATGAGGTAGCTTTCAGCAAAAGACCACATCAATTTATACTTTTCTCTGTCCAAACACAATATTGAACAGCGAGGCTGTGCAAAGGCCGTTTGCAATGAAGAGCTTTGTCAATGCTGAACTTTATTTCTAAGCACATAAATTCCCATTATGAACTACATTTCCAAATGTGAAACCTGATTTCACCAAGCACCACAGAGGAAATCAATGGGTTTAGACATGGAAGAAAAAAACCTCCCACTAGATTAAAAGCAACTGGCCAAAGAAAAAGTAACTGCTATGCAGTCTAAGCTTATTTTTAAATAACTTTTTCATTGCTCATTTCCAACATTTTGGCACACCCTGGACTGAGGACAAGCGGAAAAAAGGCTTTTTACTACACAAAAAGCTCTCCAGGCCGTCCCCGCACCCCACCCCCCCCCAGTTATGACCTTAGAAGAAAGGCTAGCACAGCGGTCCAATTTAAAGACAAATTTCAGACTCATAGGCAAGATCACAGAAGTAAGAATATGAAGAAACCTCTGGCGTTCATCTACTTCCTTCCAAAGGTCCCAAAGGCAGTTAATAGGAAGAGAACTGGTATAAAATCAACTAGTAGCATTTTCCTCTGAAAAGTAGTGTTTAACAGCAAAAGTATAGTCCTGTTTCCCAAAGCTGATCAACTGACACTTTGGGAAATGTCACTGCTTTAGAGTTGACTAGTTACAACTGAATAAAACTAGATCTGCTTTCCTCCTTCCTGCTCATGGTGATGAAGGTTTTGGTAACTGTAAATGTAATTTGTGGGGAAAACCAGGGACACAGTAAGTGAATTCACCTAAAGGACCGTAAACAATTTTTTTTTTCCGGACTTCTAGCGCACAAAGATATAAAGCTCCAGCTCAACTCAACGAGCTGTACATGGAAAAGACAACAACTTTCCCGGTAGTACAAGTACACTTGTTTTAGTGTTACGATTTAGCAGTTTTAGATAGCGATTTTCAGTCACAGGTCTACAAGTGCATCGCAAACAAAACTACAGAGCCCCGTAAGGTAGACATTACTCCTTTTCTAGTGACAGACTAATCAAGGGAGACATTAAGACCTAGTTTTGTTTCACTGATCTGAGGTGCTCTAGGTGCCTCTCTAATAAAAAGAGGAAAATGGGAAACTCGAGAGGGAAATTCAGCTCTTAAATGGGCCAAGCTGCTCTCAAGGGGTGCCTCGGTCTCTACCGGAAACAAAGGCAGCCTACGGCAATTGCAGCTTTGTTTTAGTTAGGAGGCTGAAATAAGGTGTATCAAATCTGAACTCACGGGACTTGCTCAAAAACAGGCAATAAATACTCACTTGCACTAGGAAGAAAACACAAGATTTCTGGCTAAATCCGTTTATCTTCCCTGGCACATTTTTTCTTACTGTAGACAGAAGTTATCCTTGGAAATACAAAAACCTTTATTTATTGCTTTCCGCGTTATAGGTTATGGGTTACCTTTATTATAGATCTCACAAATACCCCAAAATCCGGCAAGCAAAGATGTGATGCATTATACCTAAGCTGATCTAATATCTGACTACTGGGGAAAGGGGTCTGCTGCTTAATCTAAAAATAATTAATTTTCTGCCAATTCAATGAACTGATCCAGATTACCACAGAGTTACTAGAGCACTGGTACAAGGTCAAAAGTAATGGCAGGGGGCTGCTGGAGAAAAATACGTAGCACCGACCCTTTTTGGCACAAGACAAAATATTAGAGCATCCTAGCTACAGCATAAACTGGATGGTAACAGTTCTGGTAAATGGGAAAAGTGTTTCCACACACAGGTAAAGGCAATTCCTAAGGGATCTGCCAGCTATCTGTGTTTCCCAGGAGAACTACAGACCCTCTAAACCTGCTACGCTACATACATGTACTCTGATGATCAACTGTACGTTAAGCAGAGATCAGACACTGCAACAGCGTGGTCTTGCATGAACTGTCAGCTCTACCAGATTCTGAGCAGCTTGACAGTGACAAAGGCAACACAGTAGTACAAATGAATATGTGTGTCCATAAAAGCAGACTACTCAGGGATTCCACCATATTTTACTTTTATGAGTAATTTCTCTATTCCTCATCTTACAAATGCTCTTATTTTCTCCAGGTGTTTTCTCAGTAAGAGCACACCTGGAAACCCAAAAGAAACCACAAGCTTTAGAAGCATGTAAACTACAGAGAGAAATTAAAATACAATTTCCAATAAACTAGTAAGTAATACACCTTGCAGCAGAGTGTACCATGTAACCCATACAACTCCAGCTAAGCAACGAGTTTTCAATGTAAATTAATTCAGAGGACTTGAGCTGCAACCAAAAGTAAAAATGGACACTTTGCTCTGGTAAATTACTATCTCGGTGTACCTTGGATATTGCAAACAATAGATAATTTACTATGCTTTGTGTAGACAGTGTAACTAGAGCTTCCTCCCCTGTAGACTTTCAATAGTGCTTATAATGTAGCAATCAACTGAAATGATGATGTTAACGATCACAGTTTGAATAAAAATATTTGTGTGCTGCAAGCCAACATTATGAACTGTCTTCAAAGGAAAAGTAATGCTGGCAGGAAGTTTCTACGTTACGAACTACGAAGGGAAGCAAGTAGCTTGTTAAATAGATGCCTTTACTACCTCATTTCATCTGATAAGGTTCCTAGTTTAACATGCAGCTTAGGTAGCAATGCTTTTCTTTATAAATACATTGCTTGGAAGGGAAGGGGAGTACAAGGTATTGCAGAGAACTGAAGCAATGAACTAAATGCAACTGCGAGCATCAGAAAGGTCCTTGCCTTGAACAAATATGCTAGACTTCTAGAAGCCACTGGAAAGATCAGAAAATCCCACCAGGATTCAGGCAAATTTAAGCTGTACAAGAGACACAGAGTGAGGTCACAGGGATTCACTTTCATCGACCTGAAACTCCTCATCCGTAATGCAAAAAAAGTTCACAGACTAATCTTTTAACACTCTTAAGCCACGTTAAGTAACACATTCAAAAAGTCCCAAACCCTCAAAATAAAGAAGTGAAAAGTATTACTAATACACAGCAGCACATTCCAGTATTAAAACTATTGCCGAGTTGTGCATTGCTGCTGCTGATGCCTGGACAGGATATCGAGCCAAACAGAAGCTCTCCACAACTGCTCCACTTTGCCTCCTCAAGTTCATCAATAACAGCACAAATCTGTTTGTGATACCACCATCAATTTCAGAAAGATAAATGTCATGTCAACATATACGAGGCTGCCACCACTAAATCACTCAGGCAGTGAAAACAGGCCAATTAGAGAAAGACAACGGTTTGTCCACGCCATCAATCCACCCAGTGATCTCCAAGCAACGGAGACAAGCACTAGAAATAGCTGCTTTTTTGCGCAGGATCTGCAGGGTGTTAGCAGTCCCACGTGGAAGTATTAGACAGTGACTACCCGATGTGCAGCTGCCTCCAGCCAATATCACGAAACTCTCACACTTTTTTCCTAATGATCTCAGTGAAACACGGAGGAGAAGAAGCAGCCCCAAAAGCTGACCAACGTCAGTTTCTGCTGCTGGCAAACTCTATTTTACAGTTTCTACTCTTCTCTCAGAGGAAGTTAAGAGTACAAGCAAGTATCTTGGGGTACTGAAAGCTGAGCTAATATCCCTGCTTTTCATTAAAGTTGTCTGATACTTCCCATTAAAATATCTGTTTCAACTGATATTGCTTGCAGACAATTTTCCTTGGGAAAACATTAAAATGAAGGTGGGTTTTGACGTTGCTGAGAGTGGGTTAGAAAAAAAATAAAATTGGTGTGCTTTCTTCGTTGTATATTCATCTGTTCATTAAACTGCCATGCTTTTTATTTATTATTTTAAAACTGATTCATCTGGTGACCTATACTTAGAAAACTGTGTATGTATATTTTGCTTTTAGCAAGGGCCTTTTAAATAGGTCAGGCAACAGAGCTGCACTAAGCTGCATTTTGCACACACTTGGGAGAGATTTTCAGCTCAAATTTAACTTTGCAGAGTCCACCTGCACTCAACAAGCAGCCAGTTGTGAAAGGCAGCGCAGTATTTTCACTGCACCTGCAGCTGTGGGGCACAGCAAGCCCTGCCGGCCCTGGGTACATGATGGAATTGGGGCGTATGATATTTTGAACACGTACACCAGCTTGCGTTCTCACTTTCCTCGAAGTCCACCAAGCGATTAGCTGTGTCAAGCAGCACTCCAACCTCCCAGGTAATCTGCAGAGCTGCAGCTACATAAGCGAGACATGGAGTGCGACTGATCGCAGCCACAGCTAGCTGGGTTTTGTTAACTGTCTTCCGTGAAGTCCCATGCAATTACGGTAGCAAATGAAACCCTGTATTTTTTCTTGGCAAGACCTCCGATTTGTATTTTGCTTCCTGGGTGACTGTCTTGTGACTACGGAGCAATCAGCACTTACAGAAGAACAAATGCAACAGGAGTTTGACGAGTGGATGACTTGACCTTAATTTCTTCGCTTCGATATCCTTAATAAGCGTCCCAGCACCAACTACTCATTCAAATATTGGGAGGAGATGAACAGAAATCAACAGCACAAGAAAGCCCACACAGAAGTAACCAATACAGACTGCAGAAATAGTGCGCAGCTTAAAGGCACAGGGCCACACGCAATAAAGAGAAAATAAAGTATTCAATAGCTACTTATTAACCAAGTATCACCCACCCTGTGCAGTACATGAGTCTGCAGAAAAACTAGTCTGTAATCATGAAATTAAAGACTGTCTCATAGCACGTATGCATAGGCAAATTAAGGCTGCCAGTATACGGCTGTTTGTGCATTCCCTAACTTTGACTGTTTGACTTTGCAACTTTAATAACGCACTTCTAACGTAGTTTTGGGGCGTAAGACATTTAAATTTCAAAAGCATTTGTACCCAAATTAGGTACAGCCCTCAGACTGCTGGCAGGATGCCAGCACAGCCCTTGCTGCCATGCAAGCTGACTGCTGCTGTGCTCAGATACTGGGGTAGGTTTTTTTTTTTTGATGAAAATAAGAGTAGAGCAGAGCGTGCGGGAATGAGTCAACCAGCGGGCAGCTTTGGGCAGGGCAATGGTGCTCTCTGCTGGGTGAGCAGCCGCACGACAAGCGCTCTGATATTAATGCTAAACCGCCCGGCTACTGGGCTACGTGCAGGTGAACTGCTCCTGGCCCGACTGGTTGACTAACAACTGCAGAATCTATACCTGGATGACATTCTTGACCGGCAGACTTTACAAAACACACATTCACGTGTATGAATCAAGCGAAAATTCAGCCTTTCCGGCCTCTCTCTCATGTTACTCTGCGGTAGTAGCTGTTTGAGGAGGTTTACTTCTAGCAACAAGTAGCTTTGTTGATGTTAAATACAGAAGAACTTTAACAAAAAGTTTCCTTTTACCATGGAAAAAAATAATCTCAAGCCTGGAGACTTTCAGGCTAAAATGGTATTTTGGAAAACAGTTAATGACTTACTGCAAGTTTGAACAAACATATGTTCTGTGGGAAGAAACCATTTAAAACCAGCTTACTTTTTACCACGGAAGCTGTAGGTTTTTGCGTTTTGCGTGGAGTGCTTGGGTGAAACTCTAGAGAGGGGACAGGGCAAGGGAAATCAGTATCAAAGGGTTTGAACTGCTTTCTTCTACTTAGTGCACCATACCTCAAAACGACTTCTTCCTCTCCACACACAACTCCCTCCATCCCAAGACACCCTACCAAATCTTAATGCCTCATTAAGGCCTGTGACTGTTGCATTTTGAATAAACTGATAAAAGCATGTTGAGCCTGGAGAATGCTGTACTCTACAACTCAGCAGAAAGAGATGTAGTTTCAGTTGTTGGTCCCTTAGTACCAGTGCCCTGCCATAGCGCTCAAACTGCATGCACTATTTCCTGATAAAATGGAACAGCATCACAAACATACATTCATTTCTTTTTTTGGAGGGAATCGCTGGACTTGTCAGAGGATGCCAGTCTGTCAAGAATTCATGGCTATCTGTACCTTCACGTATGTCAATCAGAAACCAAATCTTAAGTTCAAAAGAGAACTTGAGAGGAGTTTTGGGCCAGAGATGTTGTTTTTAAGCGTCTTTTGATGAAGTATGTCATACTGGCCACTATCAGGGACAAAGTGCAAAACTAGAAAGATCAGGTATCTGATCCACTAATAGCGGAGATCAAGAAAACAGAAAAAAATCCCTATAGAGTGAAGAGAGAGCAGAACCTGACCTACTCTCCAGGTGAGAATAAAGTGGGTGAGATGAGCAGTCTTAGAGCTAATAGTGCAAAGAAAAACTGCGTGCAGGAATACTCTAGAGATATTTTAAGAAAAGGAGGAGCATGAGAGAAGACAATTTAAACACCTCAAAAACACCTATGAGCTCCCTAGGAAAATTGTTCAACAACTTCTTCAAAGGAATCCTACCAAACGACCTGAATGATTTATAAAGTAATCTGTAACTCCTACATAGAAAAAAAAGAAAACAAACACATGGGGAGAAATTTAAAAAAAAAAAGTGGGTATAAAAAGCAGGAAAAAACAACACCGACCTCAAGTCTCTTTTCAAGTGACTCTATCCTGTCTTTTTTGCTGGCCAAGTTAGCTCTTGTGTAGCGGCTCTGTCCAGGCAGGTATAACACTTGGCTGTAACATTCTTCCCACACCTGGTTATAAGCTTCACTTGAGAGCTCTCCATGCCCCATTCCTTGCTTTACCACTTCCATCTCCTGCGCCAGCAGATCCTGTGCCTGTTGGAAATGATAAGAAATAAATTGCAGTTACAATACACAGGATACAAGAAAATTCCTCTTGTTTTCAATCCTTCAGTGTGCAATTCACGGGGGCAGCTTCTCTTTTCATACTAAAAGCTCACCATCAGGTTAAGCTAACTGAAATCTAACACAGATGCTGTGGATTATAAATGAAACCCAGGCTAGAAGGCTATTCACAGCGCAACTATCCCTCATTTTATGTAATTTGGCCAAACTTGACATCACTCTGCTGTAGCTAATGAAAGCTGTGGCACAGCTAGATACTTCATCTTGCTGCAGAAGCGAAGAGATAAAAGCAAGAACCTTGAGGGGAGGGAGAACCGTACAGACAGAAGCAGCTGTTCTATGAAACAAAAATCACTTTTCATTTCCTTTTGCTTGCCCTTCTCCACACAACCTGGAAAGTCAACTCTAAATATTAACGGGTGAGCTGTATAAGCTCCATTGCAGGAAATACTACTCTGACTTCAACTAACACACATTCTGTTGCCAGAGAACTACTAGCGAGATATGAGCATTCTGCTGCTTTCAGTTTAGTTTACAAAGTAACTTACAGCGAACTGAAAAGATTCATGTTGTTCTCACAACTCTTACTATCCTGGTTCACAAAACTACATAGGTACCCAGGTCCTTCCAATTGTATTTGAAAATAAAAAATTAAGATATCTTTGCCGAGCTGGACTTCAGTGGTTGTAAGTATATGTCTTCCCTTTCAACAGGATTTATATGTGCACCACAAATTTCCCTAGATATCTCACTACTAGCAGACATATGTTTTATAAAAGCATATTGCCCAGGAAGTAATTCAGAGATCACTAGATTAGATGATTCCAGTGATACTGGGGAAAGGAAAATTAATTACTTGTCCTCGATGGTCACGACAAATACAATAGGAGTACTCTAACCACACCTAACAAAGCTATATCTTATAAATGTTCACTTTCAATTAGCCTCTATTTGTACACTGTTTGGAATTACTTAAGGTTATTTAGTTGTGGCACCAAAACAGTTCCCCAGCTTTAAGAGCTCAGCATACTGTGCTTAGCACCACTGCTAATCTTCCCAAAAGAGCACTACACATCAGGAAAAGAAAGGAGTGTTTTATGAAGGGATTTTAGTAGGAAGATGTTCTAAAAACAAATGAGGAAATAAAGCAAACTAAACAAGCCCCACATGAGAGCGCAGAGATAGGAAAACTTCCTGGTTTGAATTTGATTTCAGACAAAGAGGGAATATTACACAGAATGTTAGAGAGCAAGCAGGAGCAAGGACACAAAAAACTTCTGCCCATCAGTTAGGAAAAAAAAAATTTCCAAGGACTCTGAAGAAAGTTTCCAGACAAAAACTACTGGACTGTGTAATAGTCTCTAAGGGAAGTGATAGAAAACCCAATTCTTGCTGTACTTCAAAACAACCAGAAAAAGCACTCAGAGAGCATTCCTAAGGGAACAATCTGACACTGGCGGGGCAGTGAAATTCATGATCTAACTGTATTTTTCATCTTTAGCTTCTCCTGCTCAGAAATCTTCAAGTATAATTTTTCATTTAACAGCAAATTGGAAGTACATCCTGTTCAGTGTTTCTCATTTTAGGCTCTTGATTCATTGGTCAGATATGGTCAAGGAGACGGATTTAAAATCTGCTTGTGTATCTTTAAAGTCACTTTAAAGTAATATGGGATTTAGGCGTGGAGATACCCCGGCTATTGTCAGAACACAAGTCTCGGATAGCAGGAGTCTGCCTAAAACACGTGACTTAGTGGCACGTGATTTTGTCCTTTTCACTCATTTTTATGCCTGTAAGCATTCGGTCAAAGGTTACTGGCACAACTTCACAGGTGAAACTCTTTGAAAGAGCTAACCACAGCACTGTGCGTCTGAACCGTCTGTCTGTCACTTGGCAGCAAAAGGCAACATCTGTAGCTGCTTAAATAAACGAACAACCCGAACCGGAACCCTTGGTACAGGACTGCTATTTAACTTGGGATTACAATACAAAACAGGACAGAGTGCCCAGCCAGCCTACGCACTTCATCCAGCAACAACCTGTTCTGCCTATTCAGCGCTTTTTAACCAGGTATGCTTTAAGATCAGTTGCCATAGCCCAGCAGGGTCTGCACTAGCACAGCTCTGTTGGATTAAGCTTGACAAGCATAATTAAACAACTTGATTTGCTGCTCCAACCAAGTTATAAACTGGCTACCACTGTCATATTATTTTGCACTACTACGGAAAAAAAAAAGCTTAGTTAATGATGGATTAACAAACTACACAGGCAGCAGAAGGCGGATATCTGACCTAATTAAAGTCTCAATGATTTAACATCAATTTCAAGAAACAGCAAAGCAGAATTTGGTAACTGTTGGGGTACTGTAGCTCCTACCATTACTTAAAATGATAAGCGATCACAACAGATTCTAAATAGTATCTAAAAGACAATGTTCCTGGACAAATACAGCATCCTCATCATTCTGCTGACTGCCTAGATTAACATCAGCTCACAGAAGAGAGAATGTGCACTTAAGTTATTCTTACAGCTCTTCATACAATCCTCTGGAGATCTCCCAACTAAATTCTGTGCAGGCTTGAATCCATCTTTTTTTTTTTTTTCCCAATATTACAGAATGATGACACAAGGAGACATTAGGTCACTGGTAATTAGGCCACACAATTCTCACCTTCTTGAGATCCTCTTTGGAAAACTTCTCATAAGGATTTTGCTCCAAGTAAGCCATATGTTCTGCATTGTTGCTTCCAAATCCTGGGCCTTTACCCTTCTTACCACTAGGCAGTTCTCCAAATGGGTGGTGTAAAAGATCGAAATGAAGCATAGTAATCATCTCTTTCTTTATTAGCTCTTCACTTTTCTGCAAATCTGTTAGAGGTGGTTCCACATTTAAGGGTCTCAGTATTGTTTCATTAACCTGCCCAGGAATAAAAAAAGTTCATACACATCATATACACCAAAGATCACACTAAATTCATATACCTCCACCTGAATATGAATTTTATTTATCAGCTAAACCATGCAGAACAGGTGCCAAAATCCCCTGCGGTGTGACACACATACAACCACCCAAACACCCAACTGTGCTTTCATCTGTGCATATGAAATTCCTCCTGACAATTTTGCTGTGAAAGTTTCCCCAAACACTGAAATCAGCATACTGAAATAAAGATTTCATTCTCTCATGATCCACCTAGGCTGCACTTCCCCCTGTAATGGCTAAAACCTTTATTTCTATTTTTTTTTCCCCTTAAAAGCAAATTTTGTTTGCACTTACTTCTGAGGGCCGTGGTAGATTCTTCTGAACAGCTTTGTGCATTCTTTTCAGTTCCTTTGCACGCTCTGCCTCTCGGAGAGCCTAGACAAACAAGCTAAGTGTTACTCCAGCTACTGTAATACAATAAGATGTTTTCTACAAATGTATGTGATGTAAAAATGGAATGATTACTGCAGCAAAGATTCCTTAACGTACAAAGACTTCATGCTATGAAGCCAGAGCCAAGTAACAGGTCATTCTCTACATGATGGCATCATAATTTACTGTCTCTAAAGAAAAGCACAGCAGACTAACTCCGAGAAATACCCTAAAAAGTCATTTCCAGCAATCAAATTCTCCTTCAACCTCAACCCCAGCAGACTTCGCTCTTTACAAATTTCTCCACATCAAGTTTGACATCTGTTCTAACTCTCTAGACAGGAAATCCACCAGGAAAAGAAAGACTCTAATATTTGCAGCCATTTGTCCTTTTCTATGACATAAAAGTAACTACTTCATTAAAACAATACTTGTGAAAGTGTAAAAACATGAGATTTCTCCTAACATTCCACTTTCAGGCAATGAATAACATGAAAAGGCAGTGTTGTCTAAAACTTCCTGAATGATGACCAAGAACTTCCATGTTCTAATTCCAGCCATGTCATGCCTTCATTTGGAAGGCAGGACACTATTCTCTTGTATGATATTACAACTCAAATTCTTTTCTCCATTCTAAACATAAATTATCTGTATTTATGCAGAATTTTTATTAGTGTGGGTGTACACATGAGACATGCATATATATGTACATAATATGTTCCTCCCTAAACGGGACACACAATTCTGGGAAATGTTTATCATATTAGAAGATATCGGAGCATAGGATATTTTTTTTTTTTTTTTTATATTTTGTTCACCTGTCAAAGCACAGTCATTGGCAAAACCCCCTCTGAACTCAAGAAAACATTTATTTGAAGGTATATAACGAACCAGATCTGCCCCACAACAATTAGGATAAGCAATAAATGGAAAAGAGGCTGTTCTTACAAGCAGAAAAATTTAAAGTGTCTAATTACTGGCTAGTACAGCTATTTAACCAGCAGAATTTAAGCAAGCACTTCACCCAGCCTTCCTTGAATCAGAAACAAAACAAAACAAAAAAAAACAGGGACCCATTCACAACTTGGCTGTCTGGGTAATCCTGTGGTACAAATCGTACAGCAGGGATCAATTCACTGCATGGCAGATTCCTACCTGTGTGCTACCAGCCTGTCTGAGTTTTTATATACCTGCCTTATATTTCACAAACAGTAACTTTTAACTTTGAGAGAATAACCTTAAAAAGAAAAAAAAAAAAAAAACACCATTCTAACTTGTTTAAAATCAAGAATGTGGTTCTNTAATTATATTTTTTATCTTCTGGGAGACAAATGCAGAAGGTAGGACATACACTCTTAGAGACTTCATCATAGAAAATGACATGCGATACACAACATTAACAAATTAAGAAAAGGATTCAGAGGGGAAAACTGATTTAGCCTCTGTGTGTGCATACTCTGACGGAAGCACAGAAAACAGGTACATTTTACTTTGGTACTCCGTAGAAGCTATGCCACTTCCACCTAACATGTATGAAACTATGGGAACCACACAAGGAAATATTTTATTTTAAACGAAAGGCACTATCACACACACGCCTACCTGCTTGCGGGCATCTATATCAGCAGTATCTTCTACAAAGGTTTCATCTACTTCGTGTTCCTCGAGTTCTTTTTCTGCGTTTTCAGGTAAAACAATCTCAAAGTCGTTCTTTGGAGCAGGAAGGGCCATGAGACCAAGGCGCAGGTGTTCACGAGACTCTCTCTCCTGTTGAAATAACACTAAGATATAACGCTTCTGATGCGATCACATTCCATTCATCTACATTAACAGACATGAGCAATACACAACTAATATCATCTGGCAATCTTAGTCTGCTACAGTCAACAGAAACAAAATCGCTGAAGTCTGACATAAGGAACATAATCCAGGCTGGCCTACCGACCACCACTCCAGAGTTTATGGGCTATTAAGCACAGAAACTCTCTGACTCAAAAAACCAAACACACAGCTTTCTTAAAGATAACAAATGAAATCTTCAAACAGGCTGAAATACTCAAATAAAACAACAGCATGGCACTTCCGCCTCCCAGTTCCTTCAATAAAACAGCAGATTCACATAAACGCCTTTCAAGAAACTGAAAATATGTGGAAGTGTGTCCACGCTGAAGATGGACACAGGGGTAGTTGCAAGCCTAACTGGAACTTTTTTCCTTGCAGTTGCTCACAAATTTGGGGATTGTGCTACAGCACAAAAATGAGACAAACAGCACCAGATCTGGAAACCAGTGGAGTCCATCAGGAAACTGAAGTCCCAGTTTTCCTTCTAGCAGCAAAAAGCCTTCTTACTATTAAAAAGGCTAAAACAGAACTAAATTCAGTATAAGGACATCAAATAAACCTTGTCTTTCAAGCTAAGAGGAAACCTGAAATTCTGAACTTGCAGAGTTATTTTTGCGAGAAGAATATACCACAAACTTGAAGTGGATATCCTTAGCCAGCCCAAAAAGGTAAATGTCAATAGGTCTGGTGGGAGATATCCAAAGTCACAGTTAAGGCTGCAGAATCAGCCACATAAAAGGAGTTCCCAAGGTGCTACCTATTAGGTATATGCCCTATTATACCATGTCTAATTGCCAGGGTACATCTGGCTGAATCTCCAGGAATGGAAACATCTGTTGTCAAAGGCGATGAAAGAATCTGGATAGGACTCAGATTACTGGACATCTCAAACCCAAGTGCTCCTAATGGCAAAAATTAAACTCCTTTAGCTCAATGCTGTCAACAGGACAGACTGATGAAAAGATGCTGTAGGTAAATTGGGAAGCCAAGATGATGAAGGATTTGAGGGCTGCGTAGGACTGCAAGAAAAATGGATCTTTCCTTGAGATAGATCTCCTGCTCAGCTTCAAAGATACGAGTAGGACTGAAACTTAACTATGCCTTCTTTGACAAATAGCGTTGGAGTGCTTNCATATTAGAAAATATGGGAGCATAGTATTTTTTTTTTTTTTTTTTTATATTTTGTTCACCTGTCAAAGCACAGTCATTGGCAAAACCCCCTCTGAACTCAAGAAAACATTTATTTGAAGGTATATAACGAACCAGATCTGCCCCACAACAATTAGGATAAGCAATAAATGGAAAAGAGGCTGTTCTTACAAGCAGAAAAATTTAAAGTGTCTAATTACTGGCTAGTACAGCTATTTAACCAGCAGAATTTAAGCAAGCACTTCACCCAGCCTTCCTTGAATCAGAAACAAAACAAAACAAAAAAAAACAGGGACCCATTCACAACTTGGCTGTCTGGGTAATCCTGCGGTACAAATCGTACAGCAGGGATCCATTCACTGCATGGCAGATTCCTACCTGTGCGCTACCAGCCTGTCTGAGTTTTTATATACCTGCCTTATATTTCACAAACAGTAACTTTTAACTTTGAGAGAATAACCTTAAAAAGAAAAAAAAAAAAAAACACCATTCTAACGTGTTTAAAATCAAGCATGTGTTTCTGCAGAAAAATGTTTTTAATTATATTTTTTATCTTCTGGGAGACAAATGCAGAAGGTAGGACATACACTCTTAGAGACTTCATCATAGAAAATGACATGCGATACACAACATTAACAAATTAAGAAAAGGATTCAGAGGGGAAAACTGATTTAGCCTCTGTGTGTGCATACTCTGACGGAAGCACAGAAAACAGGTACATTTTACTTTGGTACTCCGTAGAAGCTATGCCACTTCCACCTAACATGTATGAAACTATGGGAACCACACAAGGAAATATTTTATTTTAAACGAAAGGCACTATCACACACACGCCTACCTGCTTGCGGGCATCTATATCAGCAGTATCTTCTACAAAGGTTTCATCTACTTCGTGTTCCTCGAGTTCTTTTTCTGCGTTTTCAGGTAAAACAATCTCAAAGTCGTTCTTTGGAGCAGGAAGGGCCATGAGACCAAGGCGCAGGTGTTCACGAGACTCTCTCTCCTGTTGAAATAACACTAAGATATAACGCTTCTGATGCGATCACATTCCATTCATCTACATTAACAGACATGAGCAATACACAACTAATATCATCTGGCAATCTTAGTCTGCTACAGTCAACAGAAACAAAATCGCTGAAGTCTGACATAAGGAACATAATCCAGGCTGGCCTACCGACCACCACTCCAGAGTTTATGGGCTATTAAGCACAGAAACTCTCTGACTCAAAAAACCAAACACACAGCTTTCTTAAAGATAACAAATGAAATCTTCAAACAGGCTGAAATACTCAAATAAAACAACAGCATGGCACTTCCGCCTCCCAGTTCCTTCAATAAAACAGCAGATTCACATAAACGCCTTTCAAGAAACTGAAAATATGTGGAAGTGTGTCCACGCTGAAGATGGACACAGGGGTAGTTGCAAGCCTAACTGGAACTTTTTTCCTTGCAGTTGCTCACAAATTTGGGGATTGTGCTACAGCACAAAAATGAGACAAACAGCACCAGATCTGGAAACCAGTGGAGTCCATCAGGAAACTGAAGTCCCAGTTTTCCTTCTAGCAGCAAAAAGCCTTCTTACTATTAAAAAGGCTAAAACAGAACTAAATTCAGTATAAGGACATCAAATAAACCTTGTCTTTCAAGCTAAGAGGAAACCTGAAATTCTGAACTTGCAGAGTTATTTTTGCGAGAAGAATATACCACAAACTTGAAGTGGATATCCTTAGCCAGCCCAAAAAGGTAAATGTCAATAGGTCTGGTGGGAGATATCCAAAGTCACAGTTAAGGCTGCAGAATCAGCCACATAAAAGGAGTTCCCAAGGTGCTACCTATTAGGTATATGCCCTATTATACCATGTCTAATTGCCAGGGTACATCTGGCTGAATCTCCAGGAATGGAAACATCTGTTGTCAAAGGCGATGAAAGAATCTGGATAGGACTCAGATTACTGGACATCTCAAACCCAAGTGCTCCTAATGGCAAAAATTAAACTCCTTTAGCTCAATGCTGTCAACAGGACAGACTGATGAAAAGATGCTGTAGGTAAATTGGGAAGCCAAGATGATGAAGGATTTGAGGGCTGCGTAGGACTGCAAGAAAAATGGATCTTTCCTTGAGATAGATCTCCTGCTCAGCTTCAAAGATACGAGTAGGACTGAAACTTAACTATGCCTTCTTTGACAAATAGCGTTGGAGTGCTTTCACTGAGCACACTGAAAGCTCTTCTAAGTGGCAAGATTTCTGTTCTTTCAAAAAAAGATTTGATTTTATCAGGTGATGAGCATGGACCTGGAGACAAGTAGAAGAAATAACACTTGCTATAAAATAAAATTCCATTCAGGAGATGAGAATTAAAAATCCTGGCAATTAAAAGAGCACCAATTTCCACTTCTTAAGTACCTCTTACCATTTGTTTTGCATAAGATGGGTCACTGTAATCTGCCATTCCCTCTTCCGGGTTGATGTTCAATTTATCACGCAGTGGAGTTCTACCAGGAGTTGTGCCAACGACAGGTTTAGGAGTTAGTCCTCCACGAGGAGTTAAGCCTTCAGGTCCATGAGAAGGTGTTCTAGAGAAAGCACGGATAAAGTAATTTATTTTTTTCCCCAAAGAACTCTACTTGCAAAACTCTGAATGCTGCAAAAAGTTATGTAAATGCTGTTAATAAATACAATCTAGATTCTTCTCTTGGGAGGCAGTGAAACCATAATATGCAATTAGAAGAATCCAAAAAATAAATTGTTTAAACCTGGCAAAGTGTAACCAAGTACCTGTCAAGCTGAAATCGAGGTACATCATTATGTTGAGAGAAGTTTCAGGAACTACATCAACACAAACTCCCACTGTTACTTTTGAGAGAAGAGATTATCTAGTCACCAGGCACTATTCTGGGATGCATTAATCAGGATTTAATTGCAAGATCTGATTTCCCTACCACCTGTGGCAAGTCATTCATTCTGAATTCATGTGGCTTAACAGCTGTCCCATCTTACAATTGAATGAATCACTCTGACGATGCCTCTTTGCTTTCACTGATTGCTGAAGGAGTAATTACATTACAATAATTACTTTTAAGCACCTAAGGTTAGGCAAGATGGATTAAATCTTAGATTTTGTGGGCCTCAGTTGCTTCTCCTCTGGACTGGGAAGAAATATTGTTCTCTATACCAATAACCTGCTACATGAAAGGCACGCAGACATTGTCTTGAATGTAGTCACAAGTTTTCTGCTGCCAATTTATAATGAGGTTTCACATAGTAGTGATGATAATAAACTGGTAAGACATTGTTAAACGTCTCAAAGAAAGCAAGCTCAGGAAGGGGAAAACTTTTACAGAGAAGCCTCCATTATGGTACTCATCTACAGTTAAGTACATATTTTCCAACAGCAATGTATGCGTGCTGTAGAGAATAACCATAGCAGAGACAGACTGGACAAGATGATTTAATACATCATTCATGACTACTCCTAGTTACTGTAATTCTGTACCAAATGCCATAATGGTGGACAAACAGAAATTTATATATGTCCTGACACACATTACTGGTCCTCTTTTAAGGGACACAACAGTGCCTTATTTACTGGGTACGTCTGCGAGAGGCAAGTGATACTTTCCTCTTGCTTGAGGTTGTTTGCCCATTTTTATGAATTCTCATTTAGTATAACAAGTACAAGCAATAACATTTGCACGACGACACCCACAAAAACCAGCAAAATGCATTTTTATGTTTTCAAATGAATGTTTCATAGGATATATTTACTTCGTTGGTTACACTAGTAGAAAAAGTTTTATGCTGACTTTCGAGAAGAAACAATTTCCAAGTGTGTGGTTCTTTTTTTTTCCTAGTTATCTCAGTTCCATGCAGTGTTTAAAACCCTATTACAATTTTCAAATTAATGCCTTTCAAGAAAATTCTTATAACTAAGATGTGAAAAACAAACCAAAAAACTTTATGCAAGGCAACAACTTCCATACAAACCTGGCACCAAAATACTACAAATTTCATACTACCATAGGAAAAAAAGGTGTAGTTAATTTAAATATTTGTTCTTTTGACCTAAATAATACAATGATGGCTCTGCTTCGCTATTCTGACTCCTTAAGAAGTTATGGCTTCCCTTTATCTATTTTTAACCACTTAATGGATTTTTTTTTTTTGTCTCTCTGCTCAAGGTCTTGGATTTTCACAGTTACAGCATTTCTGCAAGCAAGCCAAGTTGATACATAGGGACCATATTTACATGTGCAAATCTGAACTTCAGAAGCTAAAAAAACATTACAAACAAGCCCAAACAAACAACAAAAACAGAATGTCTTTACATTTTTTTTAATATAAAATAACCCAAATTAACAGCCAGATCACTCCCAGCCAAACTCTGCATTCATTCTGCACTGCACTGACGCCAATAGATCTCCAGAAAAGGATTCATTTATGTAGATCCAATTAAAAAAGCAAGGCTTTTGCACATAGCTTTTAAACAACAAAATAAAGCTGCTTTTGAAAAGCTGCCATAAAGGTCCTTTTCATTTCATTCTCCACTTTTCCTACTAGCATGATACAAGTAAAATTAGAACCTAAGTTGAAAAAATTGACAGACAAAATGTACCAAGTGTAATATTTTTTAGCTGTATGGTATTTGGCATTTGTGGGATAGATATTTATTCAGGACCCACCGTAAGAGTTAAACCAGCAATTCCATACTATTTAGATTGGCAATATAAGAAATATTTTATTTTGGATATATATGGCTTATAAAATATTTACTCCAGCTTTTCAAAAATTCACTGTGGGTTTGGCTAAGGGACCTCCCACACCTTCGACTCCGAGGCAATACTTTGGAAAGGCTAGGATCTACATACAGAATGACACTCCCTCTTACTATTTATACTCCTGTATTACTTCAGTATAATTTATATTGCTCCAGACCACAGAAGACTTCATTTTGGACCAAAACTCCAGTGAGCTGTACACTGTACAAATACAGATGAAGATGATGTGGCTGAGCTTGTGAAAGACACGGAGAAGGAGAAAGTTGTACATGGGCTTGAAATAAAAGCGAGTTAAAATTTGCAGAACGGATCATAACCCACTATTTCACACATCGCACCTTCTACCCACCTCCACTAGATACGTGCCCAGGCAAGCACCAGTAGAAAAAGAGTCTGCTTTACCTGAAGGGTGTGGAAAGCACAGTATTTGGAGTCTGAACAACCTGTTTCTGTGGCGTTACCCCTGAAAAGTCACTTTCATGCAAGGGCGTGTTAAGACCTCCTTTCAGGGGGGTATCCACATTAGTGAGAGCCATCAAATTCTGTGCTTCCTGTAGAACAGATAACACATGCAGTACATCACTAAGACTTTCAGAGTCACACTCTACTATATGTGCTTAACAGATTCAGTAGCAGTAAGAAATGAAGAGTTATTTAAATATCAGTTTGTGGAAAATGGTACTTCTTAACACTTCTTAACTTTAATTCCCATACACTGCTATGTACAAACCCTACTGTGCCACTGAAAGGGATCTTAATCTTCATTTTCAGTAAAGTAAATTGGAATTGCAAAAATGAGTGGGTTACTTAACGTTTCAATTTCCTTCAGTTTGCCAGACTCCATAAATCTGCAAAATTTATTAGTGACAGAATACCAAAGTCATTCTAAGGATCCTGTTTTTCAGAGGGAACATCACACTTGCACTCTGAAATCCAACATCAATGAAATCTATCCAAACTGCACTTCAGAGAGAATGTTCCGAAAGAGATGGTCACTATTCAGATTTTTGGTCCATGACTCAATTGGGGCTTTTATGGATACCCTCCTATTTTTTATATTTCCTTTTTACAATTAAGAATTAAGGCGCTCTGAAAATGAGCTGAGATAATGGAACTCCCGCATATAGCAATCATCTTCACAGATACTACTAATCCATCCACAGAACTACGTATATGCATAATACTGTGACATATGTGATGTCAGAGTACTCTATTTGAAGGTGAACGTGACCATTCCTGGACAGAGACTTAGGTCATGATCTGCAGAGTCAGGAACTTTCTCTTTTCTCCCATCATGAAACAAAAACTGTTGAAATACAGCTCGTTATCAACCTAGGTTTTTTGTTTGTTTGCTTGTTTTGAGGTAGGGTTTTGGGGTGGAATTTTGTTTGTTTTACACACTAGCTGCACTGATTTCAGTTAGCCACTTCCCCACGCTCAAAAAAACCTACCCAATCCTACCAGTTTTTCAAAGAACCCAGACACTCACACAACCAGCGTAACAAAATATAATTCAGACGCTGCTAAAGTAGGTTTTTGACAATCTTTGTCTTGAGTGGTTTTAAGCCAATAAAATGCTAGGAAAATATTCTTGTATTGCTGCTTCTTGTTATCTGAATCACTTCTTGTTAGCTGAAGTAAAAGCTGAACAGCAAAACTAAGTAACTAAGTAGACAACAATAAAAAACATTGCTTTAAGGACACGAACACAATATACACCTTCAATGCTCAGAGGTACCTAAGACAAGGGAAAATTATGTAAGACACCAGAACAATGGTTAATGCGTGCAAGATATAATACAAAAAAAAAAATCCAAAAACTATCATAGCGTTTTCAAGCATGGTGACAACTAATCAGATAGAAGTGGATCTGCTTCTATGCCTTTCAGTGTGTCCTGGAGATCACGTACCAGTTCAAAGCCCAGTACTGCACATAATCTAAGGAATGTCTCTGTAGTACTTACATCTTCTATTCAGCCGACTACTGCACTAGAACTAAAAGCTCATACTCTACCTGCAGGATCCTGTCCTGTGCTGCCGGAGTTTTGGGAGTCCTTAGTGCTATGCTGTTGTTGGTCACATTATATTCAGACAGAAGAGTGCTGGAAGCCGAGTTTGTAATTCCAGATTCCTCAGCAGTCTGGCGTGCAATCTCACTTGCCTGGCCTACTTTTACAACTTCTTCAAGTTCTGTATCAGAGATCTTTAAAAGAGAAAATTCCACGGCATATTAAGATAACATACAACCACGAGATCCGCGTGATAAAACAGAAAACACTGATTGGCATTGACCTTTTAAGTTGTTTATTGATCAATGAAGAGCTCACCTGAGGAGCTGGAAGCACTAGTTTACTTCTTTTTTTTGTAAATTCTGACACTCCACTGGTCTGTAGAATAGCTGAAGGCAGGTCTGACTCTTTTTTGCGTTTCATATGTTGTTTGTCTTTTTTGCGCTCTCTTCCCTCCCTTTCACTGTCATTATGGATAAAAGAATCAGTTTAGAACATACAGGACAGCTACAAAGTAACCAAACAAGAAAAGAGCAAAAAGCCTGTACCCTAATTAAAAATTGGATCTGGTGAAATAAAACATTTTGCAGGAAGAGCGAACCACCTTATGGTGTGGAAGTTAAGTGATTAGGTATGGGCTGCCGATCTTGCAGCAGAACCTAGAACAAGGCTGCGTAATGCTTCTAAATTCTGGAATTAGGCAACAGGTGGTTGCTTCAGCTACAATCAGCAGGAGCACCGGAGTAAGAAAAAAAGATGTCAGTCCAAGAACTTAGATAGCAAGAATCAGAGAATGCGAACAGTCCCTTTTTCTCCAGCAGCTGCTGAGGGAAGACAAACATTTTCTGTGGGATATGGGAAACAAGTTCTCTTCAGTATATAATGAAAATGGTATTTTCTTCAAACAGCAATGGATTCAGCATCTGAAATCATAATTTAGTAATCCATGGCAGTTTGAAGCAACTGGCAGACTCTCTGAACTAAGAGCCATAGAGTAAGAATTAATTAAACCCCTCGGTAAAAAGCAGTTGGCAGAAGTAGTGGAAGATTCAATTGTACAATGAAATATGTACCATACTGCTGCTGATGAAGATGGACATTTAATTTTTCAACTGCATGTTTTGGAATTTTTTTTGAGGGGGGAAGAAATTAAGCATGTAAGATTCTACTTAAGAACAATTCCATCAAAAGTAATACTACAACAAGTAAAATCTACTTCCGTAAGCAATCTTAATAATGTTATGACTTGGAGAAAGGACAGCAAACACATAAGCAAATCTACTGCTAAAAGAAAATGAACCTCAAAAAAATTAAGATTTCCATTTAAAGAGCAAGAGTGTGCCTGAGAAACTTTATTCTCATAGAAAAAGGGTTCAACTAGACCTTTCAGAAAGACAAAAAATACAGAAGACTGAACAGGCAGAAGCAACCTGTACTGGTATCCGTCCCACTGGAAATACAACTCCTACTCACACTATATTTCAGACATTTCAAGGACTTAACACTTATATATATATGTGTTGGGCTTTTTAAAAAATATACTCTTCCCTCCTTAGTATAACACAGACTTACGATCTTAATTCTCCATCCAGGTCTTGCTGACGTAGCTTCCTGAAATCTGCATCCAGAGACTGGTAGTTTTCCTCCGATGTATCATAAAAACCAGGAGCAGGCTTCTTTTCAAATGGAATTTCTGCATTATAATCCACACCTCTCTTCTTTTTTCTTTTCTTCTGGATCTCAATTCCAGCAGCCCGAAGTTCTCTTCTTTTCTGGAGCGCAGCAAGCCGTCTAAGAAAAAGTAATACTACGTGATTTAAAGTGCACACCTATAGGTGGCTCCCGTATCCTAAGAACTGGTACTACTTTAACCAGTTGCTGCTGAGCAGGGCTGCATGTGTTTAAACACCAAGAATGAAGCTCTTGTCATAAATGACTATCAAAAAGTCTGATTCTGCAATGACTTAAGGCTGTGCCTGATTTTATGCATTGTAAATGCTCCAGAGTCAACAAAGGCAGTCCCAGTGTATGAAACTAAGCATAAGCTTACCTAGCTTCTTCCAGCTGCTTCTCTCTTGCTTTTCTTTTGGCCTTCTTTCCCTGCGTATTAGCCAGACGAGCTCTAGCTTCAGACAGCATTTCAAGTTCATCTACAATAGTACAGATAAATACAGTTATTAATTTGCACTTAAAGATGGGAGTAAGGGAAAAAGCGACATTAAGATCAGAAAGCAATCTTTAAAAACTGAATGAATCAATGTTTTCACAGGCATTCTGCGTGATCGCTGAACTAGTTTTCTCCAAGTTGTTCCAATATATTTTCTAAATCATTGGCCAGATGAAATGGAGACTTTAAGAAAAAAATCCCTATCGTTGAAAATAATTCAACTAATAGCTACAGCAAAACAAAATATCTACACAAAGAGGCAAAATGACCACACTAACAAAATCATAATTTCATTTACATCTTCATCTGAGAGTACTATATTAGAGAATTCATTAATCTCATTTACATCCAGATCCAAGAGCGCTATGTTTGTGAACCTGTGACTTCAGAAACAGCGTTGGTCCATTCATGGAATTTTAGCAACATTCATTTTTTTAGTTCATAACATTGCTATGTGCAAGGAAAAAAAGTCATGTAGTCCTCTTGTGCTTCAGCATGGATTCACCTGGGAAGTAGGAGCTGATGGGAAAAGATGAAGATACAGCAATAAGTGTGCAAACAAGCAGAGCAGTTGTCAAAGCAAGTAACAGTCAGTCATGGTAAGAGATGGCGAAGACCAATTAGAAGGCAGAAAGCACACCAAGAAAAGGAAAAGAAAACTGGAAAGGTGAAACTGACTGTCCAGATACAGAAATAAAACAAAACCTGTAAGAAAAAGTCATCAGGGAGTGGAGAAAAAAAGACAAAAGAAACCCAGGTTACAGAGGCTGTGTGAAAATTAAAGCCAAAGAGATCAGATTTCTGTCAAAAACCAGTAAACAAACCCTTATCTTACCTTCATCCATGTCAATAGGATCTGGCCTGGCTGGTTTGGTTTCTGGATTTGGATCAATTTCTCCAGGTTTAAGTTTCCGAGGATCATCAGCAGTTTCTTCTTCATTGTCTCTCTGAGCAGCTTTGTCCCTAAAAAGACATTGTATGTATGTCACAACTGGCTCTTTGTTTTCCCCCAGGCTCATAATAACCATCCCTTAAATGTCCCCAAAGACTGATCAAAAAAAAGTAAGCTTGCACTACGCACCATACATAAACCTGTTACACAATTACTGCAGAAAAGATTCATGATCACGGTACAGTTACATGATCTTAAATCAGACAAGAGAAAGAAGCCAACATAGTATTACGTTACAACAATAAAATATATTATAAAATACAATATTGACAAAGCTAATAGAAGAGATGTCTCCTTGGGTAATCTTTAGCAGTAAGGACAAGAATCCAGGCAGTGTGACAAAATGAACAACTGAGTTTCCCATTATGCTTTTATACTGCACCAATCACACCAGAATTAAGAAAACTCACAAGGGAAAACAGCAATTCCTTCCCTTCTCGTGGCCTAAAGAAACCCTCTGTAGCACACAGAGACCATGGCTGAACATTCAGCCATTTCAACAACACGTCTTTTGGGTCTGCCTTTCTTCTCTCTCACATACTCACTCATGCTTATCAGCCAGTCAAAAAATACCCAAACAAACCTGAAATGGAAGCCTATAAAAAGCATCGATCTTTACACTCTTCTAGCCAGAATGACCAGAAGCAAGAAAATATACACCTTATCTCTATTCAAACCTGCTGTCCAGGTTCCAGAAGCTTCTTCTTTCAAGCTAGACACATTGACTGAAAATAAACGGTCCTTAAAGATTTGCTTACAAAAGGACCTGGTCAACTTAAAACCACCAGCACCAGGGGGAAGGGAATGACACAGCACCACGACAAACTCTGCAGATTTTCCTGGTATGCACCTCTAGAAAAATAGTAACTCACAGCAGAAATTCATAGTGTTCCAAACACTGTGCAGCGGTTCTCCCAATAATCGGGGCAATGGTTCTCCACTGGGTTGGCATTAGCTTGGCCAGGTGCAACAGTTTCTCCTCCTCTTCCCGTGACCACTCTGTCTTTTTGATGCTTGGGTCTAGCCATTCGTACCTGTTAAAAAGTGAAAAAGTTAAGGACAACAGATCCAAGCTATCCATTGATTTGTCCTGAATTAATTCAGAACAGTGTTTACCCAAACCATCACAATGAGACTTCAAAATCTCGTCATGCAAATTTTATAGTTTCAAGTTTTTTCTGTACAAAAAGGATGTTACTCCAGACTATTTTTATCACATATGTATTTGAGTTTCAAAATGTATTATTTATCCACCACATTTCATACAGATATTGCTGCCTCTTCCTTTCCCCATCTCTATTCTGGCAAGGTGAGGAGTCACAAAATTCATCCAGAAGAAGTAAAAATCACAACAACCGAAGGTACCAGAAATGGTAGATTTGTTTGGTCTGGATCCTTCAACAGTTATCTTACTAATCTTTAACTGTGCCAGTACCGTTACCTTTATACAGACATATTCTAATAAATATGTGCAGTTCAGTACTGAAGAATCTAAGTCTGATTCTCAAATAGATTTGTAGTGCATGTATCTGCATTAGTTTTAAGCTTCTGGGTTTTTTTAATACAAAATGAAATTCCACAGTGCAATTTCTAAACATTTAACCTCAAGCCAAACTCTCATTATGAAAAAATAGAAAATGATCTGTAAGAGAGATTAGTACCTTAAAATTTTACTTCCTTGGTAATATTCACTTATTAAGAATGTGTAAATTCAGAGAAAAAAAATCATGTACACAATTTTAAGTGATCCTGCATTTGCTAATGCTGCAGTCACTGGCAAAGGGAGTATTTGGCTACTTTTGTTCAATTACTTTCAAGCAATAGGAATTTGAAATATCCACAATAGCAGAAATCAAACAATCTTAAAACTATTGTTCCTCTGTGCACAAAAATTGATCTGTGATAATTTCTAAATGCCTGCTAATTATGAACCTCATATTCCCAGACATGGCACTTCTCACTTACCATCTGGCTTTGCACTGCTTTGCTGATTTTCTATGCAATAAAGAAGCAATACGAGACCACTGGTTTTTGCCATATTTCATCACAGCTGCTTTAAGAATTTCATCCTTCAAAAAAAAAACAACCAAACAACAAAACCACTGTTACGAATCACAAGAACTTGCAAAACAGAAAGTTTGAGTTCAAGCAGAGAAGGCGATGGTGGATTTCACCTAATCAGCTAACCCAATGGAAACAGCACAAAAATGCTGCTTCTTTTCCACTTTTTAGTCTCAAGAAGAATGAGGATTTGTACCTCAAAGGCAAATGAAATCAATAAAGATTAATGAAAAAGACACGTGATGATTATTGTAGCCAACCTCACAGACCTGACAAAACTTCCCTAATGATTACTTTCAATCACAGTTTTTAAAGGTTCTGTATGTCTTCCTTGAAGGACAGCAATAAAGAGGTAGGGAAGCGTTTGTCTGGTAATGACACAAGATTTGGAAAAAAAGTAGAATTGACAGATATCTTTGGGTGCCTTGTTTTAAATAATACCATATTTTTTATTTGCATATTTTAATGCAAATGCAATATTTATCTATGAATGGAATATGCTGTTAAAAAAGAAAGTATCACAAAAATAAAGGAACTTTATAGTAAGTTTCTCTTTTGCAAGTAAATCTTAAAATAGATCACATTATTGTTCAGAACGTTAACATCCAAAAGTGCTCATCCCAAAGCTTATAAATTTCTGGGGGAAAAAAACAAAACAAAACATAATGGATTCAGCTTGGGAGTCAGGTTGTTCATATACATCAAAGTGTGCACTGAGATTTCATCAAAAGCTAGAAGTCCTACCAATTGTCTGTCAATCCATCCATCAATCCCTCCCTCTCCTCCCCCCAGACAAATGAGTTCATTATTTCTGGTTTCCTCACAGGTCAGAAAGTGGTATTTTAAATGCATCAAAGCTATTCTTGCAGCCTTGTCAACCACAGATGTTACTCTTCCGTATTCAATAACTACTCGTAGTTGTGTTCAGAATCCGCTCAGCTGTACCGTGCAGATGCTGGTCATCAAGGACAGATACTCTGTCTAGCACAGACATCTCCCAGAAGGCACAGCAGCTTTAACTGTAAGCTGATGACGAGCTCTGGCTTGAGCTGCTACAGGAAACAACTTATATAATTTCTATTTAAAAATAAATAATAAATCCTCTTTTTTGAAAAAAAAAAAAAAAAAAAGAAAAAATACTTGGCGTTATATGGCATACTGTAGCCATACCGATGACATTGGCAGGCTTTTTTGCAAGTAATTGGTCATGTTACAAATGACCTGAAATAAACTGGTTCCATTTTCTCTGTTTTTAGTGTTGTATGTATAATCAAGACGTTCATAAAAAAAATAGCACCAAAGAGAGCTATTTCACCTCTGATACTCAATAATGGGTGAAACAATGATCTATTTCACCCACTGCTGTTTCTCTTAACAGTCACTAAAACTAGTCAATTATGGAAGACTGTAAGAACAGGGTAAGCACACAGTGCTTCTTCCTACCCTCTGCTGACCCTTAATTTACCAGCCTCCTGGCACACTGCTGCTATGTCACAAGTGGTTAAAAGCACATACAGCGCACAGTGTATTTACCTTCTATTTTTTCTCACTGCTTTCTGGAACTACATACATGCCCAGCGTTTACAGTACCCAGTGCCAGAGTTCTGGATTTCACACAGCGTTTGGGTACTTTCTTTTGCTTTAAACACGCCATCTAATAAAACAGACATCCTTGATTTCTTATGTTTTTATTTTCCTTTCCTCGATCAGTTGCAGTTCTGAAAGCACGTGATCGCAAAAATGGCAGAGAGGGAGGCTGGTTTGTTCTTCTTTGGAACGACACATAGATTTCTGTGTACAAAGCCCTTCAGGCTGCAGATGAAAAGCCCATACCCATCTTCACCATCTTCGGAAGGGTCTTCAAGGGCAAGAGATTCCAACTCCCTCATACCACTAGAGAATAAGAACCCTTCCTATGCAGTCTAAGACACACTCCAGGCTGCAAAAGCGACATCTCCGAGGACGACATGGCCCACGTATCCCCTCCAGCCACTGTGGGGAAGGTTTCTCCAGGCGGCAGGGACAGGACACAGGCAGGGCTGAGCTCCCTGTCCTCCCCAATGCTCAACCTTCAGGGGAAACACCACCCATCTGACTTCTGCCCATGAGGACAGTGAACGAGGAGGAAGGTCGCAGAATCAAAGAATCACAGAATGGTAGCGGTTGGAAGGGACCTCCGGAGATCACCTAGTCCAACCTCCCCTGCCAGAGCAGGTTGCACAGGAACACAACCGGGAGGGTTTTGCATGTCTCCAGAGATGGAGACTCCACCACCTCTCTGGGCAGCCTGCTCCAGTGCTCTGCCACCCTCAAAGGAAAGAAGTTCCTCCTCATGTTGAGATAGAGCTGCCTATGTTCATGTTTGTGCCCATTACCTCTTGTCCTGTCACTGGGCACCACTGAAAAGAGCCTGGCCCCATCCTCCTGACCCCCACCCTTTCAGTATTTATAAGTGTTGATAAGGTCCCCCTCAGTCATCTTTTTTTCCAGACTGAAGAGACCCAAATCCCTCAGCCTTTCTTCATAAGAGAGGTGTTCCAGTCCCCTGATCACCTTGGTAGCCCTATGCTACACCCTCTCCAGCAGTTCCCTGTCCTTCCGGCGCTGGGGAGCCCAGAACTGGACACAGTACTCCAGGTGTGGCCTCACCAAGGCAGAGGAGAGGGGGAGGATGACCTCCCTCCACCTGCTGGCCACACTCTTCTTGATGCACCCCAGGATGCCATTGGCCTTCTTGGCCACAAGGGCACATTGCTGGCTCATGGTCACCCTGTTGTCCACCAGGACTCCCAGGTCTCTTTCCACCGAGCTGCTCTCCAGCAGGTCGGCCCCCAACCCGTACTGGTGCAGGGGGTTATTCCTCCCCAGGTGCAGCACCCTACACTTGCCCTTATTGAATTTCATAAGGTGTCTCTCAGCAGGCCCAGGCTGCCGAGGAACCGAACCCACCAGAGCCACAGGCGCTGTGGCTGTAGGCGCCTAAACCTCTACACCCCTCGCTACAGAAGGACCCAAAAGATCCCAGTCTCCCCCCACACTGTTAGAAGAAAAGGCGGTATGTGAAGAAGAAATGAAATATATAAACGCCCAGCGCATGCGCACCACGACGCCTCCACCAGGGCCTGCGCACTAGGGCAGGACACCCCCCCCCCACCCCCCGGCGCCAGCCGCTGAGGCCCCAGCCCTTGGGGAGGGGGCGGCGATATTAAAGCGATCAGGATCCTACCTCGGTGTTGCGCCACACGCCGCCTTTAATCATAATCCGCGGCATCTTGGCGGCGAAAGGGGTCGGAAGCCGGCAGGGAGAAAGCGGTGAGAGGAAAGAAACGCCGCTCGCCTCAGCGGGGGCCGGCCCAAAACCCCGCGCAGGCGCCCTCCGCCGACAAAGCGCGCAGCCTGCGCATGCGCGGACTCCGCGCAGCCTCTCGCCCGCGGCGTTCTGGTGGCTACCGCCACCTGTCGGCCGGAGGACCGAACGGCGCCGGGGCCTACCCTTAAAACGATTAAAGTCAACAAACTCCGTCAAATTCCCCAACGGGCGCAAAGGGGGAAGGAAGGGGAAGGGCGGGAGAAAAAAATCTGATTTCGCCGGTGTCACATTTAACAGCGTGTTTTGTTAATTTGAGGGGGAAAAAAGCGCACTTATTGCAGGCCAAATGGAAATTGAAGTAGTAGAAAACAGCAATATAAAATCATAGAATGGTTTGGGTTAGAAGCGACCTTAAAAATCATCTAGTTCCAACCCCCCTGCCACGGGCAGCGACACCTCCCACTACACCCGGTTGCTCAAAGCCCCATCCAGCCTGGCCTTGAAATATACGGTAAAATAATTAAAAACTTTCATGTTTTCTTCCTTCTGTTGTAGGTGAATCTGGTTGGTGGTTAACCACACCGCAGCATGGTCCAATTCACCTATATTCATCTACTTCACCCCCTGTTTAACTTTTATTCCCTTATTTAGTAGGCGCCTAGCAGAAAAATGACACCTATTTGTTCAAGTTGTTTGTCATTGGTGTGTGAATTCCTATTGTATTTTACTATTTTGTCTAAATTCAATATGTTTTCATAAGGAAAATTCAGCAAATTTTTTGGGGTCGAAAGAGAAAACTTCACAGTATGATTTAGGGAAGGCTTTCCTTTTTGTTAAAACTCTGCAAGAATAAAAAATATTATACTTCTAGCTAGCAAAAAAAAAATATTAAAGATCAAAAACAGCCCACGTCCTTATTTTAAAACAAGTATGCCTTTACATTTAAATTCCTTTTACTCGGTAGACTGAGAATCCCTTCCAATCCCCAAAAGTGCAGTGCATCGTGTAAAGAGCAGAGGGGAACCTCATCAGTCATGAAACGCTTTATTTATTTTTATTACAGGCAACCACCTGGAATAACTGTTTTTACAAACTCATCAAGCTCCATCTGAAAATGTCTTCTGTTATTCTCACAACTGTAAGTAACTCTGGCTGTTTACACACTCATTTAAAAATATCTTTCAATGAATTTACCCTCCTTAAATGGGGCTCCCTTCTTCATCATTGTATACCATACTTTTAAATAATTATTCTCTATCAGATTTAACTATCCTAGTCTAATCTGATACACAGCGTTCATTGATATACAATTCTCTTCACATTTTTGTTTCCTCTTTTTACCTCTTCTTTTGGATTTTTCTTCAAATAAATAATCGGAATCGTACAGTATTGCAGGTAAAAATTCTTCCACATTTGCATAACTGTGTTACTATTTCCCAGAAATGCTTTTCTTTATTCATATGAAGGTAACATTCTTCTTTCCCAGAACTGTATTTGGTGGTCAGCTCAGTCATTGCAAGATCTGAATCCCTCATTCCCAAATGGGGAATTCCCAGCACATAGCAAAACCATCTGGAACCACCAGGGTTCATAGTCACAGATACTTACTTCTCTGATGTTACTGCAGCTACAAATAACTCGACCACTTAAATACCTTTGCTGAGATGGCTTTAAATACATGCATCTATTCACAAGTTTCAATCCACTCTTGGAAAATCCTGTCCCGAATCACAGAATGGCTGCAGGACCTCTGGAGGTCCCCTGGTCCAACCCCCTGCTCAGGCAGGGCCACCCAGAGCTGGTTGCCCAGGACCACGTCCAGATGGCTTCTGAATATCTCCAAAGAGGTATCTCCAAAGAGACTCTCTGGGCAACCTATCTCTATTTATAATGAACAGCATACATCCCAGAGCAGCAAAAAAGCAGCACTGGGTTCATGTTTACGTTCTCTAAATTAAGCTACAAATCTACTCCGCTGTTTCATGGACTGAACTGTAACATCAGGGGACAGTTGTCACCAGCCCTTTGCCACTGTCTTCCCACACACAAGAAGGCAACACCGCTGTTAGCAATAATACAGCCAGCGATGTCCACGCAGTGTTTTGAGCACCCTACGATTCTCTAACACAAGCAAAAATTTGTCTTGATTTGAATATGAAGTGGAAGAAGCCTCCATCTGTCTTCACCATACCAGGTAACAACGGCTGTTCGGCACAAGTGGTCCTTATAGATGGTATTTTAGATGCACAGTAAAGCTCTTTAACAAAGTAAATTTCACAGTTCAAGATACTGCTAAGGTTCTCAATGTAACTAAGTAGTATTTGCAATATATCAGCAAGTGGTTAGATCAACAGAGAACTTCTTTGAGAAGTATGGTATTGTCCATTTTAAGAAACAAAGAGCACAGTAACTACCAGCCTGAGAAAAGATAAGGCATTTCATACTAGATTAACATTATTCTTTTCCATAAAATTGACGAAGATTAATTTAAGGATTCTCAGTATCATAAAATATCTGCTTAAGGACAATACCATTTCTGTCAGACTACTGAAAGAATTATCAAAAGTACAGACAAGACAACTGCCTAATAAACCCTTTATATACACACACATATAGAAAACATTTTCATAGCCCAATTATCCAGTGATAATACAAATCTTCTGTTCCTTTAATTTTATGAGATACTTTTTTTTTTCCTATTGCAAGTATCACAAGAGAATCTGGGAGTAGGAAATGCAACTTTCAGCAGATGGGAGGTAGCTTTAAGCCTCCACAATGACAATTTTTAAATGAAAAGTTATTACTATACAATATAATGTGCACTTCCTTCCCTCGCTTTAAACATTCTTTCAGTTAGACAAGACATCTTTTTTTTATTGATTTTTTAGAAGAAAAGAAGTGGCACAGAATAACTAAACTGATGGACACTGGCCAAATCATAACTGATTTCATGGCATTCAGTTGTTGGTCAGGCATGAAAAAGTGCCTCCATGATCTTCTTTAGCACAGCCCATGCTAGAACTGAAGGTCTCAGAAGAACCTGGAGCAAACCAGTCCTCCACGTTTCACTGTCTGGACCCAGCCACCTTTCTGGGGACAGCAGGGAATGTAAAGCAATGAACAAATTCAGGACATGCAAACCTCTCCAGAACTGAGTGCCAACTCGCAATTCCCAAGCTTATATTCCAAGCTTATGCTGCTGCTTATGCTTTTCCAGAAGTTTTTTGGTAGGCAGCGTCACATTACACTTTCCACACTTGTACTTTTTTGTGTGTGTTTTCACATGCTTTTGGAAAGCGCATTTATCTACTGTAGAAAATTTACACCTTCTGCAGTGCAGCTTTAAATGAGTCAGCAAGTGGCGCTTCAGGTGGCTAGATGTGCGGAAAGCCACAGCGCAGCGGTCGCACTTGAATGGCTTCTCCCCTGTATGAATTCTCAAGTGTGGCTTCAGGTTTCCATTGTGGGCTGTGGAATAGCCACACTCTTCACAGGTGTACGTTTTGACAGGCAGCTGCATTTGTTCGTAGAGGCAGCCAGCAGACGAGACTTCCTCACAAGAGTGTGAAGCCAGATGCTGCTTCAGGGACGGCCATTTGTTTGTCGAATAGTCACAGAGCCTGCACTTGAGATGCTCCACGTTAAAATGCGTGATTCTGTGTCTTTTCAGGTGACTGGAAGTACGAAACTTCTTCTGACAAACACTGCAGCTGTAAGGTTTCTCACCTGTGTGAGTTCTTACATGGAGTTCAAGGTTGCTTAAAATGTAAGTAGCATACTCGCACTCTGCACACTGATAGAATCGTGGCTGACTTTGTGCTAGCAAATCATTTTCTCTGTCCCTTTGGACATCAGACTGTACTCCACAGACTTCTGAACCCAAATCTCTTTCTGGACACGTGCCTACATACATTTCATGACACAATCCAAGATTCTCTAAACAGCTACCTTCATAGAGGCAATGGCCAAACTCGTGTCCTTTTTTCACATGAATAAGGCTGTGTTTCTGCAAATGGTTTGCTGTTCTAAATGTCTTATTGCATTCTTTACACACAAAGAGTCTTTCATCTGTATGTATTTTTAGGTGCAGCTGAAAGTCTCTGTGCACGGCAGTTGCATAATTACAGCGTTGGCACCTGTACATTTTGAACGTAGACAAATTGGAAGGCCACGTATCCTTTAAGTTTTCCACAAATCTATGATACGCATCATCATCTTGAACTTGTGAATGAGAGGCCCCAGAGTTGAAGAGAGGTTCCTCTTTGCAAATGACAGAATTCAGAGGAACTCCCGATCTATTCCCAGTAACAGGCACGCTGTTGCTTCCGTGACTGTTTTCAAGGAATTTCCTTCCAGAGCACATTTTCTTATTGTTCTGCACATCACCTGCCTGCTTGAAGTCTGAAGCCGGCGTTCCCCCACTGAAACAATCATTTGCTTTACCAGGAAGAGACGGAATAACATGGTCCTGGGAATCACCGTCAACTTTGCATATTTTGCTTTTATGATATTCATTGCTCTGGCTCGTGTAACCATTGTCAGTAGCCTTAAACTGTTCATGAAATTTCTTATGAAAGCTGAGATGTCCTCTAGTGTAAAACACTATGTTACACTCATCACATGTATAATTCTTTAAACGTCTTTGCGTTCTTTTTCTTCCACTTAAGAAGTCAAGTTGCTGCCCTTGGCACGTTTCTTTGTCCGCATGTAATCTTCTGTGTCTCTCTAACCCTGTGATGCTGGTGAATGCTGACTGGCAGAACTCACAGGAATAAGGTTTAGCCCCTGTGTGTATGTAGCTATGCCTTACCATGCTTGCAAAATATAATGAAAAAAAGGTGCAAAACCTGCACTGGTAGAGCTTATACCCAGCATGCCAGTACATGTGATTTAACAGATAGGATAAGCTAATGCAGGAGTAATCACATTGAGGACACTGGTAAGGTGGTCTCTCTTTATGTCCCTTCATGTGATGAATAAAACTCCGAGGATTTGATGAAGCAAAGAAACAAATTTTGCAGGAAAAACTAACTGGCACACCAGGAGGTGTAAAGTCCCTTTCAATTTTGATGAAAAATTTCTCATACTTACTTTCTTTTTTCTTGGTCTCAGATTTTCTTTCTTCAGATTTTCTCTGCCTAACTTTTCTGGCATTCATCCTATTTTTTCTTGCCTTTTGCACCCTAATCATTTTCTTATGAAATTTAAGGTGATTCTTAAGGTTGACAGAAAAAAAAAAGGTTCTTTTACAAAAGCAGCACTTGTGCATTTTCTTGTCTTTATGAGCTGAATAAACGTGTTTCTTTAGATGTGCACTGCATTTATATACAGAACTACAAAACCTGCACTTGAAATTCAAACTTTCATGCTTATTTACAGAACAAGATGCTTCAGAAAGAGGTTTGATGGTCACACTATTACTTAGCCGTGCTAAACCTTCTTGCTGGCTTTGCAATTCTTTTGGACTTGCATGAGGAGAAACAACTTTTTGTTGCCGATGTCTTTTTTTAGGAAATGGAGTTAATGTTTTATAAATATGCTCTCCAGTAGTATTTGATTCAGCAGAAGTGGAAGCATTTATCTCCAGTTTCCCTACATCATTTAGCAGTTCTTCTGAAGTAGAAGAACATCCATTCAGAAATGGAGCGGAACAATTATATTCCGCTTTTTCTTTCAAGCCGTGTTCCAAAAGAGAACTCAGTGTTTCATCTTCAAATTTGCTTCTCTTTCTTTTTCTATTACTAGCTTCATTTTCTCCATTCTTTGAAGAATCAGGATCTACAGGGGGATAAAGTCACATGCATGACATTTCATAAGACCACCAATGTTAATGATTAATTGGTAGTTATAATTCCAAATTATTTAATGACTTGCTTACTCTTCACTCATTTTGCTTCCTTAATATTTCCCTATCTCCACTTCTTTCCTAATGTCTCTCCCCGTGCCATTTACATAATGCTTTAAGAGAAGAAATGCCATTTAAGAGCCTCCTTCTTTCCACTTCCTTTTTTCACTCAAAGCTCTGAATTTCACAGGACAACACTGCATTCCTTACAGTTTTTAATGCAACAGCTTTATGCCAGAATTCCTATGAAAGTACTGTCATCAAACTTTGCTAGGGCTCCATTATCACAAGTATGGTGCTCCTGCTTTTTTTATTATTATTATTTTCAGATCCTTTTCTCTAAGGAAAGGCCACCCTTTTGCAAACTGCAGCAGAATGAAACTACCAATTTATTGCGGTTTCACTACTTTTCAAAGGAGTCTGTGAAAGAACTAAGCACACTCCAGCCAATAGTCTCTTTCTGCTGTATATGATATTAATCCAAGTTGAAATACTTACGCTAAAACAAATGAGTTTGGCCTTTACAGGTCCCTTCCAACCCAACACATTCTATGATTCTGTGATTCTTTCTGTACGCTTTCCTATCTATTTCAAAAACATGAGATTTACCAGATTTCTTAAATTCTTGCACTAGTCTTATTAACAACTTACCTTCCATTTCAACAATTGCCTCCACCTCCTTGTGGATTTCTGGTTGTTTCTCTTGACTGCCATCAGAAAGAACACTTGCAACACTGACAAGTTCTTCATGTTTGGGTATTGCCGACAACGTCAATTGCCTGCTTGTCTCGATGGTCTCACCTCCACCCTCATTGCCAGTACAGGAGAGGAGAGGAGGAATCTTCTGAAAGCCATCATCACCCTCACGTTCTTTTCTGTCACTGGTTTCATTTATCTCTGTAAGCTCTGTTATGCAAGGTGAGATAGGCAACACATAATTTTGACTACACTTATCCGTGCCGGTATCACATTGATCACTTAACAGTGATTTTGATCTGTTACACACATTCTCAGCGACGTGTTTTTCTTCAGAGCATTTCATACCATTATCCTTATTTGTAGCAGTCTTGTTTTCCTCACAAATGCTTCCACTGTTACCGTCATTTGAAGGCATCACGTTACTGTTGAGGTAACCACTATTGTTTAAGTCACCCTCCCCCTTCCACTCGGGAACGGAGGCTGCTGGCTCCTCTGCCTCATCCTGCAGAAAATCATCATCGCTCAGCACAAAGATGGTGATTGGGAGAACAATTTCAAAGACGTCGGACTCTGGGGACAGAAAAAGAAAGCATTAATACTATTTCCCAAACACCTGGAGAAATCGCAACCCTCCCCCCCCACCCCCGTGCGCATGCGCAGGCCCCGGCCTCCCGCGCGCGGGATGGGGGTTAGGCCCTCCCCGCCCCGGTCCCTCAGCCCCCGCCCGGCCGGAGCCCCGCTGGCTCCCTACCAGCGAAACGGGCACCTACCGCTGTCGTCCGCCGGCTCCATCCTCCCCTGCTCCACCGACATCTCCCGGCCGGGCTCCGCGCTGGGATCAAACAACGGCCGCCTCCTCGGCCGCCGCGCATGCGCCGCTCTGTCACGCA
>VYZM01018478.1:56430-74890 GCA_013398915.1 Dromas ardeola
AGCTTCACTAAAGTCTGTTCCAGAGGGAAAAGAAGAAAACACATCAGTGAGGAGCTAGTCGTTGACAAAGAACTGAGCAACACTTAGGGACAGAGCCTTCTAACACCAAACGCCCACGGAGAGATGCAGCTGGGGATTGAGAGGATCACACGAAGTCCCCAGCACGCTCTTCTTTTCAATACTTTCTGCCCCAAGCTGATCTCCTTGTCGTTAGGTTCACCTTGAACTTGTTGAAACTGTATGACTAGGGAAGAAGTTCAGTTCTTACCGTTAGGGCATAGGAGCCAGGAAGTCAGATTTCCAGTCCGGCTTTTCGTGCGGGTTTGTGTAGGTCACTGTTGTTTGCAAAGTGTTTCAAGTTCTTCACATTGCTTAAATCCAACAGTGCAGTGCTATTATGTAAGTGTTTGCAGCTCTTGGTAATTGGAAACAGAGTTTGTTTTATTGCTATATACCACATTTCTCTAAATCAGGAGGCAAATACATCCAAGGTAGAACTCAGGAAAACTTGGAAATACACAGCCCTTTCTCTGGTAAATTGAGCATGGTCCATTCTACTGGTTTATCTCTTTCTCTCTCCCTGCAGCTCTCTTGTGCCTTTCTGATGTGAAAGACAAAGAACCTGTGCCAGCAAGGACACCAGTCTGAGAACTTCTGAATCAAAGAATTGCTTTTTATAAAGCCACACTTAGAGAGGAGTCTGATACCAAAGTTGCCATTCTTGAAGGCATGCAGAGAGAACTCATAACATACTGAAAACTAAATGTTGTTCCCTGTTCTTATCTGAACAATTAGCTAAAAATTCTGGGTTGCAGTTTGAGAGAGGAACAAGAGATGATACCAAATATTTCTGTCATGCAGTCCTGGTCCCACCTGTTTTCCTAGAAGGGAGGGAGTCCTGGAGATCCTGTGTCTTAAATGCTCGCTAAAACGCATAAGCCATCCACGTCCCTTCATCTCATGCCCATGTTCTGCAAGAAATATTGCAGAATCTGCTCTCTCTTTCTTCTCTTATTTCTGTTCCTTTTCAGTTTTCTGTCCCTTTTTCCTACATGCCAGTTTTCTTTTTGCATTCCACGGATTCTCATCTTTCTTCCTACTCACTTTCCCTGTGCTTTCTCTCCTAAACCTTTTCACTCCCAGTCTTATCCTTATTTTTCGGAAATTTTCATCTGACTCAGTTCGCACTTTTCTTTGCATGGTAGAGGCTCCAGCAATTCCTTCTGCTCTTGGTATCACTGACCAGCACTTTGGTGACCTGCAGCTTCTTGGAGGAATCTTTACAGGGAAGGTCCTGCTCAGCCCCAGTGACCCCAGGGTGGATATGCCTCATGATCCAAGGGATGGTGGGAAAAGGATCTGCGCTGGGAGGAGCTCAGTGCCAGCACACTGGACAATACAGCTTTCAAACTAAGTCTCTCCTGAGCATGTATAAACTGCTTTTTTTCCGGGGGCTCAGAGCTGTGTCGCATTTGGGACAACATAATGAAAACAGCCAAAGACACAACATTGTCCCCAGGGTTACATGTGTGGCTCGATTTCAAGTTCCTGCTTCAAAGCACAGAAATGCCAGAGCTTTTCAGCAGTAGTGTATGACTGATTGTATTTTTTTATTATTATTTTACATACACAAAATGTTTCTTAACGTTGGTCTGGGAAATGACTGATTTATTTTTTTTTTTTTATTAAACCTTTCTGAAAGAATATTGATGTGAAACAAACGTGGCAAAGGTAATTTCAACTTGAAAGTTCCGGCATAGCAAGACATTATTGTGGAAAGCGCGAGAAACTCTTATTACAGGATATTGATGCCTCTGCCTTCAATAATAATTTGAAAACAGAACATAAAATACTGACAGTTTAACAGAGAATAATGAGCCATCACATGTCAAAAATAATATTGTAGGAAAAGGTCAGCTGTTTGGGAAAGCAAAGTGATTGACAAGGTTAATCATAAAAATAAATGTATAGCTGCCAAATTGTCAGTTGCCGGGTAACCCACAGCTGATGGAAAGTATATTTGCTTAATGGATGGAATTTAATGATTTACCATCTGTGTGAATTTTTCTTCAGAGGAGTGTGTAAGACTAAAATACGTGTTGTACAGACAAGAAGCAACGAGCTTTGTTGGTGGAGTCATGATTAAGACATGAGGCTCAGTCCAGTTACCTGCACATAGGTAGGTGCCTTGGGCTGAGTGAGAAGCACTGGGCTGCGCTATTGGTTCTTCTGCTCCTGGTCTAGAAGGACCAGGTATCCTAATTGTGTCATCTCGGCCAGCCCTATGAAGATGTCTCCCATATCACAGAGCATTTAAAACTGTGCTAGAAGTCCATCTGTGAACTGACTCAAGCCCTAAAAATGAGATTGAGCTACAGATTAAGATACCTACACCACATGTGTCTACAGATGCAGCAGATGTCTAAGCTTCTGTTAGAGAAGGTAAACCCTAGAGAGTAATTAAGCTGATCAGCCACTATAGGCATGGTTCAGTTGCCTAAAAATAGGTGTCTAGAACCATTTGAGGTGCCACAGGGCATGTGAGACATCTGCGTGGGCTGGCAGATACGACAAATATGATGGGAAAATGAGCCTTTCTGGAAGAGCATCTGTAGACCAAGCAAGATAAATCAGGACATCTCAAATGGCTCGACACTTTTATTTAAGGCAATGCAGTCTACCCGCTACATTTGGTCAGCTAATCTCTCCCTAGACTTCATTGATAATATTGGCTGCAGGCCCAATTCAGTTGGCTGAACATGAATAAAAAGTTCCTTTATTTTTGACGTATCCCTAATGAACTTATAATAACTTAAAATAAAACAACCACACCAGATAAAATAAACTGCACTTGATTTATTTATGGAAAGGTTCTTCACAGGCACAAGGATTGAAGACCGATCTGAAAGCATGATAAACAGAACTTGATGGCTAAGGCGCCTCACTCAAAGTGGAGAATGTTCTGCATACTTTTGAGTGGATATTACTTGACTGTTTGGCTGGTTCTTGACACTTTTTTTTGCAAGTGACAGAGCTTTTTTTCGCTGATTGGAGGCCTTTTGGTGTGATCTGGTCATGTGCTGTTGTGAATTTCTCTTACCCTCCAAAACTGTGTGGCAAGATCCCAGTTGCCATTTGGAAGTTATCCATCCATCCATCCATCCATCCATCCATCCATCCATCCATCTCTCTGTCTCTAGCAGGCTATACCAAGAAATTAAACAGTGACAGGCACCCGCATAAGGCAATAGAACTCAATCCATATATATTGTCAATGAGATGCAGGCCTTGCTTGGATCCAGGCAAACTTAAACTGCCCCAAGCGATTTCCAGGCACAGTTTAGGAGTCAGCATGGGCAAGGACAATTTCCCAGGACAGAGAGCAAGACAGAGAAACAAACAGAGGGAATGACCAGAGAAGATTAATTTCCTCACTAAAGTAGGTGAACACTTCAAGCACCAGTGAAGTCATCTAGGAACATGATTGCTACAAAATAAAGTGGGCCAATCACAACCTAACCCACCTTTTTTTCTTCTCTTTAGCCAATTCTTAGAATAATATATTATTACCTCGCTTACGTACCCTTCCATAAGGCTTCCTTTAAACTAGACACCTAATCCCTTCTTAAGGGTAAAAGAGATATAGGCACCTTTAGTGTGTGGTCCATCTGACCTTTAGATGCCTACGTTAAAAGAAGATGAGTCTTTCACCTGGAAATACCTGTTGTAGTGTGTAAATGGGATCCAGACTGGCTTAGATGACTCTCATCCAAATGTACTTCCATAATTTCCTGAGAAGTTTCTATCTGCAAACTTAGTCCACTAATCACTAAAGTCATCAGCAAGAGAGACTAAGCAGGTACGTGCAGAACAAGAAACCTTAGAGTTTGGAGTTCTGGGCTGGGAAAAGGATATTTTGTTTGACTACATAAGAAGGTATTTTGTCTGACTATAATATACGAGTAACTTTTTTTGTTGTTTCGAAAGATTTCTTAAAAAATCCCTCCAAAGCCTGAACTCTGTGCTGATCAGATGTGGCTTACGGAATTATAGTCAGCTTGGTTACTTTTCTGCAGTTGGGAGGAGTGTCTCAAGTGAAAACAAAACAGATAAATACTTTTTCAGCTGTTTTTCAATATTATGTATTCTGCAGCTGCTTCATAATCAGAGCAAAAATCAACTATATCATTCATGCTGACAAGATTGAAGATGATGGAAAATTATGGAAAAGGAGAAGCCAGAGTTTTTCATGCTTGCAACCTTTTCTCCAGCTAAACATGTCAGGTCCCTCCCAGCCTATTTTTCATTTTCCTTCCAGCATAGATTATTCCATCCTAGAATAGTTTAGGTTATACTTTTAATAATGGAAAAACACGAAAGGCATTCTATGTGATACAAAACTTCTCTCCAGAATTGATTTTCCCCTGCATCTTGCAGAGTACCCAGTCTGGCTTCCAGCGAATTCCCTTAATGCAAGTACAAAATACTCTTCTTTTTCCATCATTTTGCCTTGCGTAAGTGACAGTTCCACAGCATGTTAGAAGTGATTGAGGCATTCACCGAGTGGTATGGACTTCTCATTAGAGTAGGATGTTTACTACGGTGACTTATCAGTCAAAAGGCATTATATTTGCCATGGCTATGTTGTAATTAAGCACAGATGAGACCCACAAGCAAGCATTGCTCTGAAAAATAAAGGTCAGATAATGCAGAATTGAAGGCGCTTTCCAAAGAAAGGGGCTAGGAAAAAACTCATTTGGCACACGTGATTTCTCTGAACTAGTCTGTGGTGATTTACCAGAGACCAACCTGTAACATGCTATAGGAAGACACTTCTTTCATTGCCTGGCAGAAAAAAAACAGCACTTGAGGTTTTTCCAGAGTGTCATTTGCTGTTCCTGCATTTAGCATATATTCCAGAAGTGGCAAAGTTCCCACTGACATACTTCTCTGTAGCTAAAGTTACCTGGAGTAGCTGCGCCTCACTCAGGAGCAAACCAAACCGTATTTCTATTAGACAGGCTTCTCACCAAAGATGTTACAAAGGAGAGATCTCATTTTAGAGATGGAGAAAAGAGAACACAGAGGACTCTTGCCTAAACAGAAAACTGGAACACGGTCCCGGTGTCCCAGGTGCCATCTCCATCAATGGGAACCCAAAAGGCAGTTAATGTTGTTTATTGCACTGACAGTTCTGCAGCCCATGCTGTCTCCTTGCTGCCGTTTTGCCTGATAGTGCAGTACTTCAGAACTTTATGCCATCTCTCTAGTGCAAAAAAGAGAAATCCTACTTATGCCGCTCATTAAAAAGAAATCTTTCCTCTCTTTCAAAGGTTAAGTATCGTTTCTAGGCACATTCTGAGAGCAAAACTCATATTCAGCCTATCTGAAAATCCAAATTGGGCTCAGTTTTCAGAAATCTGTATACATGCTTTATCTGTATTTCTTTATAGAATTTTTGAGAACAGAAGTCCAGTTCTTGCCCCGCAGGGAGCTGCATTCCCTAATAGATGATATGAAGCCGTACATCTCAGATAAGTCTGTTAAGTTCACAAAGTGCTCTGAGATTTCAAAATACAGCTATTATGGAAATAGCCATTGTTATTCTTGTGTTTAATAGCTGCTGACAATCATGAATATTTTGAGGATAAGTGCCAAGTTAGAAGCTGTGTTTCTGAATAGAGCTTTTCAAATACGCAAGGACTCTATTATGTTTTGGGTAATTTCGTGAGAAGCTTTATGTTGGTGTGTCTGGACTATCATCCGAGAAACATCTGGTGGAAGGGCATCAGACTGACACAACAAAGACTGGCAGTCATACTTGCATGTCCCCTTTGTGGAGCCAGTTTATGGCTTTGGTTGTGCTGAAGATGTTGTACTCGTCATCTTTGCGGGGCTTTATCGAATTTATTTGAGCTGCCTGAAATTCAGCATTTCCGTTTCATGGCAAATGTCGAAGTTGCACAGTATATTTATTTTCATTCTCAGTATGAACAAAACCACAAGTATAAAAACTTTCCTGCCCGTTTAAAAAAGTAATGCTTTAAAAAAACGTATATGTATATACACATGTGCACAGGAAACTTCACTTCAAAATGAAATTGCTACTTCAAAGTTTATTTTGGGTTCTTTTTATCTTTTTATTGGTTCATTATCACCTGACATAACAGTTCTAGTGGTCCAGGATATGGCACATCCCATCACACTGTGTCCTCTCAGGATATGGTCCACGTAAGGATGTTATTACTGGGCAACCAAGTGGGCAGTTTCCATTGGATGGGATTCACCTGCGATTACCTAATTTTAGGTATCTTCTTTTGTGATGACTACATTGGAGCTGGTGACCAAATTCCTGGTTGGGAGAGGGATTTTCTACAGCCAACAGAGCCTAGAGTGTAGTCCAAGTCACTCTAAAGTAGATACCTACATTTAGGCAGGTGAATTGTTTTCCAGTCTCTATTGCCTGTATTGACTAGTTCTCCAAGAATAACGGGAGCCTAGTCTCTGTTATAGACATGTACATTTAGATTTGAATTTGGTGCTGAATTTCACCTTATACTGTTCACCAGTGCAATGAGAGCTTTCTGAGAACAAAGTGGTGGCAATAATTTGAAGCCTCTTGTCCATTTAATATTATTATCTTTGGAATATACCTGAAATCATTTTGGACCTGTCATCCAGAACGTGTGACCAGAGCAGGGTACATCAAAGGCTATCTTGTCACTGAAAATCTTGGTATATTTTTAAGCTGGTAATATAAAATCCTACTGAGGCAAAGCTCTGTAGTTCATGCAAGACAACTCAAAGCCGACTGGGTTTACCTGAACCTGTCTCCACTAGGATCTTGTGTTGACTTAGTTGTTTGATTTAGCAATCAGATATAAAAACACAACATTTTTGAAGCTTGTCTAATGAAGATGCCTGTAGTGAAATTCTTCCGACCACATGTCAATGTCTGAATCTGAGAAAATTACCTCAGGCTCCCTTTATTGTCAATGGGAAGAAACAGGCATTTAGAGTGTGAGTCATCTGACCTATTTTAGATGTCCATTTTGGAGTGATGAGTTGCAGATGAAATGCTGACTTGTCTCCATTGAGTACCAAAGAAGCAGAGGGTGATTATCTTAGATGTAGATGTCTAATGGGATTAGATGAAATCATCCCATCCCCACTTCAGAGTACAATGAGGGTAAGCTTCGCCTTATCAGCAGCAAATAGCTTTATCACCCAACAAACACCACGGCTGATACGGGATCTGTCCCAGGAGTAATCTGCATGGCGATGAGAACAGCCACTGGAACTGGAGCTCCGTTTCCTTTTGAGAATGATTCACAGCCCACTGAGGTCAACGGGAATCTTTCCACTGGCTTCAGTGGGCTTTGCAAACCCTGGGGTTTCGGCATACATTAATTTAGCAGCTGGGTGCCACAATTTAAGATAACATCATTCTTCTGTTTTTTATTATTGTCTCCACTCTTTCAGCAGAGTTGGCAGAATCAAGTGAGTCATAGACTAATAGGGGGGCTCGCTCAGTCGTAAAGGCTGTGTATATGCAATCCTGTTAGTATACGTTAGTATAACAATGCCTTCCCTTAGTACTTGAGTCTCTTCTGGTTTGGTGGATCTAGTCCACAATCTTCATTATCATGGCAACTCATACTTAATCCCTTTGTCCATCTAATCCAAGGCTGCCACTGGTCTGGAGTTTACAAAGAAGAGCTTCGCCATCCGGTCTGAGTGTTAACCACCTTCCTCAAAGAGCCCCAGCAATCTGGTCAGCTGGCTCACCAGAGACAGGAGGTCAGGGAGTCTATTTTAAACTGATCACGTAGGTTCTCGTTATGATCTGTGAAGGGCAGGTCGCCTCCAACTGAAGGGAGGTGGGATGATGGTTCATATGGAGGGTGCCTGTCTCTGACGGTGCTCTCAGGGGTGCCTGTGAGTGACTAACATTGACAGGACTGTGACCAGAATGTGGATCCATCAGTAACTGTTTCCCTGACATACAATCTCTATCCCTTCATCATTTGACCATCCTGAAGCCTACGTCTCAGTAGCAAGTCTGGTGGATTAAACAAACTACCTCTAGGGATGAGGGAACTGAAAGTACCTTTGATGAGAACAAAATTTCTTGCATCAAACTGCAGGTTCTTCCTCTCTGCCAGACAGGCAGAGGGAGAACTGATAAGAGGAAATACGTTATTGAACTGTATTACTGAAGCTTGAAACTTCATTAATCAACAATAAGTAACATGAAAAGCCATTGTAGGTTTTGGGGCAAGTGAAAACATTGGAGAGAAAATATGAGGGTTTAAGGGTTTGTCTTATTTTTGTGGCATTGTGGGTGCTTTTGCAATATTTATACTTTTACTCATGCCACTGGTCCAATCTTCCTTTTCAGTTTCTGGGAAGGATTACTCTATTGTGGCTGGACAATGCCTCAGAGGAGACGCGGTTGCCTTACTAGCAGAGCCTTACAGGTACCGACACTTTTCTGCAACGACCAAGTGGCGAACTCGTGTTCCCCCTGTTGTCCGGGTCAGTGTGTTATGACTTTCACAGTCAAACCAGGATCATTCAAATACTAATAACATCATTGTCCTAATTGTGTTTCTACAGGAAGAATATGGTAATTTAAAACCTTTGGGAAAATAATATTAAAGTTGGATGTCTAAAATACTTTTTCATTTTAAATAGCAAGCAGGATTCACGTCTGTTGCATGGTCTGAGGGGTTTCAGATTTTGGTAGGAATGGGAACAAGGAGAATATACACAAAGTTTAAAGCCTTAACTCAAGATTTGAGACACCTAGGTTGCAGTTCAGCCTTTGCTGTAGGCTTTTTGCGTTGCCTAGAGTAAGTCTGTCAGGACAGGATTCAGCTCAAACAAATCTAGCCATCTCAAACCAGGTGGCTTGTTCAAGACATCTCTCTGGGCTCCCTGTGATGTCAATAGGCACTTCCAAACGGCAGCTGATCTCATTCAGATAAGGGGCTTATTTCTCCACCAAGAGTGCCCGTCTTACACCACTGACTCTATAAGAAGTCTGGATGACCATTTTAAACTAGATCTGAAACTTTTAAATTGTTTTATTTATCTGAAATAAACTCTGTTCTAATGTTAGGGTTATAAAATCCATTTAAGTACATGTGACAGATTTTAATATATTCAGTTACAAGCCAATAAATAAGTTTTGCTTCTAATGTTAGGGTTATAAAATCCATTTAAGCACATGTGACAGACAAATATTTTAATGTATTCAGTTACAGGCAAAAATAGATTAATATTATCCTGTCAACTCCACGCATTAAAGTGGTCACAAGTCAGTATCACGGAAACCATGAGTGAAAAAAGCATCATAATTATGGTTCTTTATTTACCTCATGGTTTTTGTGCCTGTTGTATTCATGCTGTCAGGATTTTGCTAAATAACCGTAATGGATAAAGATGGCCTAGAATTTTCCCCTCTGAATGAATACAGAGATTCTCTTCTAATGAGGAAATGGAGTCTGCAAACAAATAAACAAACATGTTTGCAACACAGACTGAATAGAAAATGCTCTTGGGGAGGGATTCTCCAAGTGACAAGCATCTCTACCTCCAGAGAAGCCAAAGTGTGCCATGGGGGCCTTTGCCCCCGTGTGCCGATGGGAGTTCAACAAGCCCTCAGCAAGAAGTCCCTTTTGTCCCCAAGCTCTGTGCTTAAGTGAGCAAAACAAGCCATCAGCCGTGCTGTGAGCAGCAGGGCAGGTGGCATAGCGTAGCTCAGATCTACATGCCTCAACCTTCTTCCCTCCCAACACAGGAATGGTTGGGAGAATTCCTGCCCACCAGGAATGGTCCCGGTGCACTGGTGTCCTTTGAATCGCATCCAGACATTGCGTGAGAAAATGCTCATTTGCGCAGGCCAGGACCCTGCCACAAAATGTGCTAGCGATTTAAAGGATATAAAGGAGAAGAAGAAAGCTTTATTGACATCCAGAGCTTAATTTTGGGGCGTTAAGGCCCAGAAAGATTTAATCACTTGCCGAAAAGCAGACAGGAAGACTGTGGCAAGGCAAGGAACTGAACCCAGCACTCCCCAGGGCCCTCGCCACAAGACCGTCATGGTTTTTTTTTTTGAGGCTAGGTTCATCTCTGTTTTTTCGGTGTAATTGAGTGCAGAAAGTATTCACAGTTGCTGTTGCTGCTTTTAAGCTTGGTCTATTAGAGAATAATCTGAACCAGTGGCTCAAAAGTGAGACAATATTTTTCTGATGTACAGCCGATTATTTGAGCAGCTGAGGAATTTGTGTCACACCTACCTAGAGATGCCGAAGGATGCAGTGATGCATAGATTTTCCGAGTCCTTTTGTCTTATTAATAGTTTTTCACTGTAGAGTGGCCCTGGGAAGGTAATCAGAGGGATAACTCAATATTAGCAAAGCACTGTTTGGACATGGAGGAAATGGCTGAAAGTTTCACTGTGCAAATACAGGGAATATCCACTAAATATTTCACTTACCCCCTGATCCCACGTTTGTTTCCTGTCAAGTATCAAGAGCAATGAGCAGAGCACCTGACTGCAAGTTAATAACGCTTGTGGGAATTAGTTTTTGCAACTTAGATGATCTCTTACATCCCTGCGAAGGGCATTTCACACCACTGCAAAGAGGGAATGAAGTGCCAGGAATTTAACCGTAAAGCACCTTCCATGGCAGAGGTGTGGGATATAGTCTCTGAAAGCAACATGTAGCTACAGCTCAGTTAACTTGGAAAACTCAAGCCATTAAAATGCTACTGCCTAGTATCTAATAATATCGAGAAAATAGTACAGTAGTTTCTCTTCTTTGCCTCACACTCCTACTCTGTGCCATACGTATGGCCAGCTTGAAGTTTGGCAGTTTTATATAGCAAGGATTAAACACTACGTGGCTTAAAGGGTTAAGATGCCGTGGAAAGGAAGTCAAGACAGAATAGCTGTGACTTCTCTTGCTCACGTAAATATAATCTGAAGGCTGAAAAAGAGACCTGAACATGATTTTGCAAATTTGATAAAGACCTCGAAAGTGACAGAGGGTCTTCACTTGGGGCTTCTGGTGCCATCCCTGCTGCTCAGGACCCTTACTCAGCCAAGCAATATCTTTCACATGAAGTTAAGATCCAGGGAAGTTGCCTTGGCAGTGGGTAGTTGTGTTAGTAGTTGCTGTGGAGGCAGCTATGCTGAATGCCGCCCTTAACAGGGTCCTTTTAAAGTACTGTTGGTGCCGCCACAGTTTATTGTAGAACAGAGGTTTTGTCTTCCCCGTTCTACCTAATAAGAGATTTGTTATCATCAAGTCTCTGTTGCGCCTTTGTTTCCCAATCTTTCTGTCTTCTTTCTCCATTAAACATTGTGCTCCAGATTGAACAAGGAAATCTGTTCTTTACCATCCAAGAGAAGCACCTCCATGAATTTCCACTCATATTTCCCACTATATTTTTACAGGATTCAGTCTCTCAGCTATTTTTCTCGTCCAAGGCTCTCTACATAATAAGTTGTAATCCTGCCATTTCTGAATTCCCAGTGTGGGTCCATTTAGAAATTAGTAAGAGTAAAATTAGCCAAATCCTAATATGAAAGAAAACTGGCCTCCTTCTTAAAACTATTGTTGTTGTATCACAATGGTGCTGAGAGGCACAAGCCAATAATGGTGCTGCATTGTTAGCAGACACTGAGCAGAAATAGCAGGAGATCAGTCAGACCTTGGCAAATGTACGGTCTCAGTGGATAAATCAGAGGCAGAAGGAGGAAGGAAGCGACTTGATGAGTGTCACACAGTAGGCAATAGCAGGGACAGGGCAGAACCATCGAGTTCATCTCTAGTGCCATATGATTGCACCCTTGAACCCTCCTCCGCTGTCTGTCTGCCCTGGATATACAGCCATGGTATCACACCCCTGGTGTGCTGTATTCCTGCCTTTGTGGAGAAACTGGAAGAAGGAATAGAGGTGGGTGCACCTTGGCCCTTCAGTCCTTTAGACAACGTTTGTAAACCCAAACAGTGTCCAGAGACTCCATGGTGTCAACACAACTAGGTTAAACCATTTGGGTAAAGAATAACAGTATATACTTCAGCTCTGTTCCCACAGGTAGTAAAAATACCTTGATCTCATGTCTCCCACTCTGGTAACCTTTCCTCTATCTACCTTTAAATAAACCTAACAAGCTCCCCTCAAAACAAATCTCCCTTTCCCTCCTGCAGTGAAGCCCACAACGCCAACACAAGCAAGAACGCCATCAGTGTAATCTACCAGAGGCAGCACTGGGTGAGTTTTACTGTCCTCATGCCTGTATTCAAAAGGGCTCTCTAGTGTTTGCCATTCCGTACAACCCTGCATGCCAGACATTCCCAATTGTGGCCATCACCAGCGGCCACAGCCTGTTTTGTTCTGTCTCAATTCTGCCAGATCCTAGTCCTGCTACCAAAGTGAAAGAAGAAAGAGAAGGACCGGTGTCACCTGTGCTGTTGGAGTGATGCTACCTCTCAGCATGCTTCTGGATTTCCCAACAAAGTGGAGACCATTGAGATTTGTCATTCAAAAGAGGAAGGAGTAAGTCCAAATCAGCACTAGGTTATATGAAAAAGAGACAAAGAGCAGAGCTGGGACTAGTTGTGAAGCTGGGGAGATCTCTGAAGAGCTCACCTGCTTGCTCCCAGTGCTGCCAGAGGGATCTGGACAGGTATGGTCCCAACCCTACACACCGTGATCCCTTTCTGATGTCTTTCCCAGTGGTATGATGGCTACCTTGCTGTTTCCAGGACACTTCTGAGCTTCAGCTCACAGCCAGTCAAGTCTTTGTTGCCACCATGCTACAGTTACACAGAACTGGGGAGTCTTAAAGGATTTTTGGTGTGTCGAGTGGCTGCAATGCATTGCTTCCCACTTCATCCTTCCCTTCAGCCACTCTTCTGCATGGAGTCTGCCTAGAGGTGTGCAGAGGGTGATGATACAGAGCTACTGCACAGGAGTATTCTTGTGGTGGTAGAGTTCTGGGTGGTCTGTTTTACAAATTGTATGACTTTTTCCCATGGTCTAAATGACACAGAGGAACCATGACTAAATGGAGTGCAGGACCAAAATGCAAAGGAAAATTCAGTGGCGCTCACTACCAAAAACTACTGTCAATAAATGGTTGAAAAATTACTTAAACTGCCAGCAAGTGTCCCCTCATGATTGTGCAATATCCAGTATAACAGGACATGAATTTGTCTTTGAAACCTTGAAAATGAGAGGGTTAGTGCTGTTCATACTACTTTTAAACTGAGGTCTGGGAACACTGTCACTGTATTTAAAAACAAGCAGGTTTGCATTGTCAAATGCCACACCATGTGCAATACATTTTATTATTCTTTTTTCCGGACATAATAGTAGTTTTCATTTTATTGTAGCCCCTTTGGTGCCATTTCTTTTCCACTCATAGCGTATTAGTGTCTGTCTCCTCACACCTTTGAAAGAAATAGCTATAATATGCTTCATACTTGCATGTTGAATTAACCTTTTCGTATCTCATTACCATCTTTCCCGTCCCACCTCATGCTATGTTTCTGCTTTGTCTTGTTTTCGTATTGCGTCTCAAATTAGTGCCTTTCATTTCGGATTTGGGAAGGGTGAAAAACAACTTGAAAAAAATTGTCCCTGAGAGGGCAGCCTGTTGCTCAGTTGAAAAGAGCTGGCTTGTCGTGTCAGGGGCACGATGCGTCTTTACCCCACATGTGACTGTCCTCACAGCTGTATGTCTTGTCTGCTTTTCACCAATGCAGAATGAGTATCAATGGTTACCAGCTACAAACAAATGATGACATTGTTGTTTAATAAAGACGAGCTTCTGGCTTTAGTTCCATGATGCACTTACTAGTGCTAGTGTGGAAGCTCTACAAGTTTTTGTTTCCTCCTGTCTCAGTCACTGGTCATTCATTTATTGTCAAACTATTTACCCACGCCTCGGACTGTCAATAGCATTGAACAACTCTTAAAAGAGAAGGATAAAAGTGATGTAAAAAGTCTTAAAATCATCTTTCAGTCCTGTGCATACAAGATGGTCTTGGGTTTGGAGTCCGTTTTCTGCTCTGAGGTCAAACACTCACTGCAATAACAGCTTCCACGCAGATCTTCCTGGTGAGTCTCTAACTGCTTTGGTGGAGAGCTCTACTCACTTGGAGTGGGTTAACCAACAGCCAAGTATTATATGTCAAAATGGTTTTAGTGAAAGAGCGAAATTTATTGATCCAAACTGGATTCTTCAAGGGGGCAGCTACCTTCAGTACTGTAGAGGGAAGCTGTAGAGGGAGGTTAGTGTCCCTAGACCAAATTTAGACTCTGTAAATAACCCCTCAGGCAATAACATGCAAGTCAGTGCAGACTTCCAGAAGAAAACAATTTACAAATTACTGTGCTTGAGGTTGCAAATACCGGCTTAAACAAGATTTGGTTGTTGAAAACATACAACTTCGTGAGCAGACTCTGAGACTTCAACTTAAACGCTGAGTCTGGTTTTCATAAACGGAGGTGAAAGCTAGAAGCTCAGCTAGAGGTCTCAGCTCAAAGATGAGCTTCCAAAAGTAAGACTGCAGAAAGAGCCATTAGATAGAAGGAAGTTGTAGGAGCTCCTGGAGAATGTGATGAAGTCGTCTCCTCCAAGGAGTTTGAAAAAGGTGGCATTTGTTAATAAAAAAACTTGATTGTGCATCATGGCACACTTGTTTTGAAGCAAGGAGAAGGCACCCAAAAGTGCCTTCCAAATACACTGTTTGCAGTACTCTGCTCAGCTTCAGATCCCCAAGTCTTCACAGAAGAGAAGACCTTGACAGAGCAGCCAGAGATAAACAGGAATAGCAAAATCATGCTCCTTTTCGAAATGATACATAACTGTTGTTGATAGACATGAATTCTCTTCAGTTATGAACATAGATTCACAGTCCCCTCCAGATATCAAGAGATATCAACGATATTGATACACGGTACCAAACCAAATCCAATATTCTTGGCCCAGACAGCTCTGAACATTGAGGCATTTTATCTCTGCAAAATGAATTACCACATACTGTCAAACTGATAATTCAGAACAATTCCCTTGCTCCTAAAGACCCAGATATTTTTTTAATCGTTTGGTTTTTTGTTTTTTTTTTCCTGTGGAAAGGAAAAATAAAGTTGTAGGACATTCTAAGTTGGTAGCATCAAGTAATTAGTCAAGCTATACCCTGTTTTACATCAACAGTAGGAACTTGTTTTATATATATGTATCTATTTACATCAAATATTTATATATGGTTTCATGGTGAGTTCATTTTTTGTTCGAAGTTTCATGTTATCTTTCAGAAGTGAGTAGGTAGCAACTTTATTTTTCCATCCATCTTATTTAAAGACTGCTTTCTTAAATTGAAGGGGAATTTTTAGAAAACAGTTTTAAAATATGATCCCCAAAAATTGGGTCTGTCAAGATGTATAAACTTGAACTGTGCTGTGGTTGTAAACAGGTAATCTACATAGATCTGAGGTGCAGAAAGATAATGCTGCGTACAACTTGCTATTGTTAAACGACACATGAATAATGCACTGGGTTTGGGATCAGTCAGCTCTTCTGGTTTTAATCATTTATTTTCTTTTCTTACATTTCGTAACTCAACGGTTGATGTAATCCTACCCCATGTGAATGCGAAGTTCAGGGTTTCACAATAAATGAAATGCCATCTAAACCAGCATGACATATCCACACAGCGTAATCTAAGGTGCCCACAAAAGTTGGAAGAGGACTAAGCTCCTGATGGAGCCAATGGGATCTCCAGGGAGTAATTAAATTCTCAGCAAAATGTTTTAATCCTGCCTTTGGTTTCTCTTTACTTGCCTGAAGAAATTTAGTATCTTATTTCAGTAGTGAGAGGATGGAGCATGCAACAAGTGGGAAAGCAGGAGATGTAGCTTGGGTTGGGTGACATCAGCCTCCCTGAGCTGAGCCCTCAGTCATGCTTTTTGCCAAGAAAGGCCAAAAAGAAACATTAGGTGAGCTGACTGCATAGCACAGGCCAGTAGAGTTTCCCAAGAGTTTTCTTTGTCAGAATTATAAACTCTATTTGAGGACTAATGATCCTTTAAAACAGTCACTTTTCATCTAATGACGGCACCTTGAGAGTCTGTCTGTCAACTACATGTTTGCACCCAGGATAAGAGCAAAATCCATGGGCAACATCTGTACCAGGGGACTAAACAGTGTGGCTTTGTCTTCGAAACCGATGACCTTACTGCCTCCTGGGAATGGTCCTGGACCCATTCTAGCTGACCTGTGCCTGGGAATGACTTAGGACAATGCTAATTGGCCCAGCCCAAAACAGTGCCACTAACCGGTCTGCGAATTTATCAAGGTGCACAGTCGAATTTCGGCATCTTTGTGGTGATCTGGCATTGTTTAATTTACCAATATTACGATTTTGTGTGTGCTATAGAATCATAGAATCGTAGAATCATAGAATCATAGAATCATAGGGTTGGAAGGGACCTCTGGAGATCATCTAGTCCAACCCCCCTGCCAGAGCAGGGCCACCCTAGAGCAGGTTGCACAGGAACGCGTCCAGGCGGGTTTGGAATGTCTCCAGAGACGGAGACTCCACCACCTCTCTGGGCAGCCTGTTCCAGTGCTCTGTCACCCTCAAAGTAAAGAAGTTCCTCCTCATGTTGAGGTGGAACTTCCTATGCTCAAGTTTGTACCCATTACCTCTTGTCCTGTTGCCGGGCACCACTGAGAAGAGCCTGGCCCCATCCTCCTGACACCCACCCTTTAAGTATTTGTATGCATTAATAAGGTCACCCCTCAGCCATCTCTTTTCCAGACTAAACAGACCCAATTCCCTCAGCCTTTCCTCATAAGAGAGGTGTTCCAGTCCCCTAATCACCTTGGTAGCCCTATGCTGCACCCTCTCCAGCAGTTCCCTGTCCTTCTTGAGCTGGGGAGCCCAGAACTGGACACAGTACTCCAGGTGTGGCCTCACCAAGGCAGAGTAGAGGGGGAGGATGACCTCCCTCGACCTGCTGGCCACACTCTTCTTGATGCACCCCAGGATGCCATTGGCCTTCTTGGCCACAAGGGCACATTGCTGGCTCATGGTCATCCTGTTGTCCACCAGGACTCCCAGGTCTCTTTCCACCGAGCTGCTCTCCAGCAGGTCAGCCCCCAACCTGTACTGGTGCAGGGGGTTATTCCTCCCCAGGTGCAGCACCCTACACTTGCCCTTATTGAATTTCATAAGGTTTCTCTCCGCCCAACTCTCCAGCCTGTCCAGGTCTCTCTGTATGGCGGCACAGCCTTCCGGTGTGTCAGCCACCCCCCCCAGCTTTGTGTCATCAGCAAACTTGCTGAGGGTGCTCTCTATCCCCTCATCCAAGTCGTTGATGAATATATTGAAGAGGACTGGGCCCAGTACTGACCCCTGGGGAACACCACTCGTCACTGATCTCCAACTGGACTCTGTGCCCCTAACCACGACCCTCTGAGCTCTGTCTTTCAACCAGTTTTCTATCCACCTTACTGTCCATTCATCTAACCCACTCTTCCTAAGCTTCCCTATGAGGATGCTGTGGGAGACCGTGTCGAACGCCTTGCTGAAGTCAAGGTAGACCACATCTACCGCTCTCCCCTCATCTATCCATCCAGTCACGCCTTCATAGAAGGCTATCAGATTAGTCAGGCATGATTTCCCCTTGGTGAATCCATGCTGGGTGCTTCTGATAGCCCTCTTTTCCTCCACATGCCTTGAGATGACGCCCAGAACAAGCTGTTCCATCATCTTTCCAGGGATGGAGGTGAGGCTGACTGGCCTGTAGTTCCCCGGGTCCTCCTTCTTGCCCTTTTTGAAGACTGGAGTGACATTGGCTTTCCTCCAATCTTCAGGCACCTCGCCTGTTCTCCAGGACCTTTCAAAGATGGTGGAGAGCGGCCCATACTGAATTAATTGACAGAATGTGACAATCTTCTACTTTCTGTCACAGGATTTGCTGTGTCTTTTTGCAGACTTTAGCAGGCATTTCTTCCCCAAATTGGGATCAAACGGTAACCGCTCTTTCTTGAACAGACTACACTGATTTGATTGAGCTATTTAAGACTCTCATTACTAGGCATGCTTTGAGACAACATATCTGCCCCTTTTTAGCCTTTTTGTGATAGATGAACTTCCTTTTATGATTAATATTGTATATATACCACCTTCCTAGACTAAACTGATACTCGCTTGCTTATACCTCCAAGGCTTGAGAGGCATTGCAGCCACATTCAGCTGATGCTGCTGAATGTGAACATTCAGTGAAGGAGGTCTGCACTGAACAGCTAATGAGTAGGTGCTTGATCTCTTGATCTAGGTGGTGTCATTATTCAAAAACCGTATGAAACTTTGAATGAGACCACAGCGTGGCACCAGAACAAGTTGTCCACCTGTCGTGGTTTGGGCCAAAT
>VYZM01018481.1:1940-16447 GCA_013398915.1 Dromas ardeola
ATTCAGCATTATCTCAGCTTGCTGTGAGAGAACTGCCGTTCACTTTTTCAGTTTCTAGGAATATGTTCCCCCACTCTCGCCCTGTTGATGCGCCAATCTATTGCCCAGTGAAAATATTTTGAAGGTGGTGCGGAGTAGCTGAGGAGAGGGAAGACTTAGAGGATTAAGATAAAGAGCATTTGAATTTGGTTTTACACATTGATGATTCCTGCTTTGTACCACGGAAAAGGTGAAGAAGGTCCAGAAGTACGCAGAGACTTGTGTTGTGTTCGTCCACAGTGCTGAGGACTTGGTCCTTCTGTACCAGCCTTCTGTGCTGTGTGGCAGCACTGATTGTGACTGCAGTGGGAAAGCAACTAGAAATGATGGGTGCTGAAAGAAAGTCCTAACAGGGTGTTTCCTAATAGACTTTGTGGAGCTAAATCGTATTTTATCCTGTTTGTTTCGTACGATTTGGCTTGTTCTGCTTTATTTAGGAGTTTCCTGAGACCCTTTTATAGGTCTTATTTTCTCCTTACATCTTTTGTTTTATACCACCTGTCAGATTCCTCAGTTGGAATTCAACCAATTTCTTTTTGTGCAGAAAGTAATAATTGCCCTATATTTAAGTCACTGCAATTTTTAGACTCCGACGTTTATAGTCCTGTTATGATTGATCTTTGTGAAGAAGCAGTGTATTCAGAGAATTTGTAATCACTTTAAAAGACATGCATATGCTGTAATTCAGAAGGTTGTTGGCTTGGGTTTTTTTTTATTAATTTGAATATTTTGGAATTGTTGTAATGAAAAAACCCCAAAGTTTCTCCAGGTAAATTACGTTACATCAAAGGAGATAAAAAATATAGAACTAAATTTCAGTGCTTTAAAATAACCCTTAGCACTCGGCTAGATTTTATTTTTAATTTGTTAATTTTTTTTATGTACGTCTCACTTAAGAAAAATGAACCATTCACCATGTCTGAGCAATTTTCTTTATTAACATATAATATGGTTTTTCAGGCCTAATTGGGCAAAGAAATCTTACTATTTTACATCCTTCTATTGGCTTTAATCAAGGAGGAGAATCCATGTGAAAATAACTAGCAGTGAATTGTTTGTCAGCTAGCAGTGCTTGCCATGTTATACTGCCATGTCTAGGGTTGGTTAATAAAGCAGTATATTTGGAGGCACTGCAAAAAGAACTGTAAGGAAAATGTGGATAGTATTAAGAGAACATCTCATGCTTAGTTTATGCAGGGTTAGGGAATGAAAGAGCATGAAGGCGGGCAAATACGTCTGCAGGACTTGTGGAAGGGAGAGAATTGATTAATAGGGGGCCAGTGAACTATAAACTGCCTTTAATAATTTGATCCTTCTGTTTTTGTGTTTGGATATGCATTTTAAGTATTTACCTGGACAAATTTATCTTTCAGCATGACTTGTTGGAATATTAATTTTTTTAGTTGCAGTTTGACTGGTCCTGTAGTGAGCATTTTGTTCTGGCTTAGAGTTACAGAACTATTTCAGTTAAGGACTATTTTTTCATGTAGTTATAATAGTAAAAGCCCTAATGAATATAGTTGAGCTGTACCCAGGTATGCTTTTTGCGTGTGGCTTGTTAGTGGCAGAATTTATTCCCTAATGTTTTTCCCTAGTTGCTGAACCTACTGTAAGTCAGTGGATTTTGTAAGTCATTTGGTATCAAATATATGAGTGAATAAGAGAGAGCTGACCAAGCTTTCTCTTAGTCTACTTTGGACAAAATGAGTTGATTTATTTATTTAATGAATGGATTTTTAGCTAATTGTACCAAGCCAATTAGTGCTGTTGGCATTTCTTGGAGTATAGTAACCTTGAGAAGGTGTTCATAATGAGCAGCTGAGCACAATCTACAAGTAACTGTTTGGTATAGTTGGGTGATAGTATATTGCTACATATATTTTACTCATTAATATATTTGATTCCCAGTAAGGGCTTGGAACTGTGTGAGCTGAATGCTGTAGAATTCATCTTCTTCCAGATCCTATTTGCTGTTTCAAGAGGTTAGCGTACCCTGCCTGCCCTGGCTTCACTTAACTGCTCTTTAAACTTAACAGTGGAGCTGCATATTTGAGTATTTCCAAACCGGGTTCAGTTGGACAGAAAAGGGTTTACTTGCCACGTGCTGAGATCATGCAGCTAAGTCAGGGCTTGCTGCTGTCAAAATTGGTATCTTTGCTTTGTCTTTCACAACCCCAAACACATGTTCCTGTCTTCTCTCTTTGGGTCAGCATTGGCTTTTCTCTGGCACAGTGGATCAGTTCAGCTAAACTGGCAGAAAAGTAGCCCCATAATAAAATGAATAATTTAATTTTTCAGCTCTCACCTCAGGGATCAGAGATGAACATCCATACTGATGTAGGGATAGGAGCATGTTAGGGAATAAGAAAGAAGCGAGATCTCTGTTAATTGCCCAGTAGCTCTTAGGCTGCTTTAGCTGTATCGTTAAACTGCATGCTCATGATAAGTCTTTGTGCATTCCACTTATCTTTTTGCTTAGCAAGTAGGAAGCACTCATAAAAGCATCTCAACAGACAGATGTAGGGTATGGTAACCTGCTTGTCTAATATTTTTACTTTCTGGTATTGTCTTTAATGGCCATGATTTTTTATAAGAGACAATACTGTTTTACAAAATAAATCCTTCTCTACCTCTGTGTTCAGTTTTGTTTTCACTCTCTTCAATATACTGTCGGATTTTCAAGCTAATTATAACAGTGTCTGAAACGTTGGATGCATGGTTGTATCCAATAGACTTCTTGGTGAAAGATTTGACTGACTGAACAAGTTTTTATCAATAATTGTGATAACCAAGCACTGTCAATATAAGTTTTTTAGTTACTAGTTTCAACTTCGAGGCTAACTTAAAAAAAAAAAAAAAATAAAAAAAATTGATATATAAACTTTTTTTGAGTCCCCCTGAAAATTCCCCCAAAAGGCAGCAAAGCTTAGGCTCTACCACACTTCTTTGCTTGTCATATTTAGAACTGTTTTTAATGTTACTCTATAATATTTTTTTTAAAGTAGTTCCATTGATCTTTATAACAAAAGTGTTCGAAGTCATACCATGCTGATGGGATGGAGAAAATAACTCTAGTCATCTTCATGACCTCTATTGAAACAAAATTAAGTTCTTGAAAATCTATTTGCTTAACCACACAAATTGCAAAATCAAAATTCTCAATCTCATGAACTGGCACATATTGCAAGTTTGAATCAAGTGTGGCCTGTGGAAAAATGTCATCTTTAGTTTGATTGCAGAAGTATAGTAGTAATAGTGCTGAGTATTTAGCTCATAAAGGTGTGTTAGTAGAGGAAGTAGAATGTACCCTCAGCTTCACTGTCTGCCAGGGAAAAATTAACTTCTTTTAAATAAAACTTTTTTGTGGATACTTTTAAAAAAGGATCCTATCTATTTGAAGTGGAATAAGCCTAATTAAAGTTAGATTTCTCTGGCTGTGGTTAGCAATTGCTGTCAGAAGTGAAAAAGAGACATTAAGATTATCCTAGTAAGTATATCCAACTGTTTAATTGCCTGTTATTTTTAGCTCTCTATCTGCCAGAAAATTAATATTTTGAGTAATGGTATTAATTGCTCATAGTGTCTTATGAGTTTCTGCTTTTTTAAAAAAAAGAAAGAAAAAACTGCCAAACTCTGAAAATTTAAGGGTTATTAGGCTTTCAGACTTTTTTAGGCTTTTAAATAGTCTTCAAAGAAAGGGCAATCCATATAATGAAAGTGTGGGTTTTTGAATGTTAATGCTGAATGGAAAAACCTAGTACGTAGAGTGTATATGAAGGATGCCTCTGTGTGTGTGTGTGTGTGTGTGTGTGAACTATTAATAGGGAGTCTATTGTCATGTTGATGTAAAACTTAAAATATTTGCAATTTTTTATGTCAGTAGAGTTACCAGGGATGTCAGAATTGATCTAACGAAACGAAAGCACTGAGTGTGTTTTAAGTCCTAAAACATATAGGAGGAAAATCTCAAAACCCATGACCTGTTGAAAATTAAAGTAATACTACTTCATTTTTTACTATTAAATGTAATGATAGTCCTTCATACTTTTGTTATCAGTCTAAATTCAAGTTTAGATGACAGGGGAGAAAGAAAATCTGTCGCAGTTGTATTCATCTGCTAGAGTTTTATGAAGGTTCTGTATCACTGTTTGCCTCTAATTTGAAACGGTTTGCTTTCTGTTTTCAAAGTGTAAAGTAGACTCTACTGAATCTTAATAGTATTGGGGCATTGCTTTGTAACATTAGTATTTAAAGTGTAGATACTCATGGTATTTTTTGACTATTCAAACAATTTTTTAGATAATGCCGTCTTTGATTTTTATAGTTCTGAACTGTTATATATTCAGCATACTTTTGTGGGCAAATTATCAAAATGTTATTCAAGATGACAGTTTGGTTTAAAATTTTTCTCATGAGCTTTTATTTGATAAATAAGTACATATTTGCTTAAGTGGTTTTTAATTTGTAAAGTATTTGCTCTATTCCTTTGTGCTCATACTAATTTCATAATGTCTTAAAGGGAAAATAATATATTTGTCTAAAAACAATTCTTCAGTGTAATTTCCCAGATTTGTTTATCTGATGCAATTTGAGCCAATTTTTATAGATCAAGAAGTGTAAAAGGAAAGATGCTTTCACCTGTTTTTAAAGCTCTTCCTTACCTTTTGTTGTTCTGAGTCAAATTAAATACCAGAATACAAGGAATAGCAAAGTTAGACAAAATGTCTAACTAGTATGCTAGAGGTTACTCAGGTATTTCAAATTTAAAAAGGTGAATGATGTCTTCTGAATATGCCTTCACAGGAAAACATTGTTATATTAAAATATAGCTTTTCCTTTATTTGGGAGAAGAGAGGTTAAACATCTGTAATCCCCAAGCTTCCTTTGCTGTTTTCTTTCTTTTATTTTTTTTCCCCCCAAATGTCAGCATCATTTTTGTAGGACTTTGAATAAAAGGAAAGAACTTTCATGTAATTAAGAAGAAAATATCTGAGTGGTTCAGACTTGTCATATTGGAAAATGCTCTTCCTTTTTCAGAGTGGCATCTACATACTAAGTCGGTGTGCTCCGAGTCCCAAAGCTGTCACTTTAACCTACCTAAATAAGTATTTCAAAGCAGTGATATATCTAATTATCATACTGCAATATTTTCATTGAAACTGTAGTAAGCAAAAGTCTCTGTATTTTTGATCTGTGTTGTGGTGATAAGCTTTTAAAAAAAAAAAAAGTGTCTAAAGGGATTAAGAAAGATTGGCTATGGAGAGAGAAAAGCTGTAAGAGCAACTATTGAAGAAGCAAACACCTACTATCTCAAAGATTAAAATAAGTGTCAGATGGAGGATTTGTCAGACTTAACGATTTCTGTTGACTGGTAGCAATTACTTCCAGGTACTACTATTTGAATTCATTATTTTTATCTTAAAAATGCTGCTGTATGTAACTGGCTTTCTTGTTAGATAGAGAATTAAATGAAAATATTTGATCGTTTTCTTTGTTGGCATAAGATAGTAACTGAAAAAATGACAACTGCCATTTAATATACATTTTTTTGAATCATTTATGTCCGTAGGCGTAAGATTACCTTCGTCGTCTTACTCTTCCTAACATAATACCTTGTTCTAGTACAAAAATTTCTTATTGCTCTTAGAGCAAAAATGACTGGATTATATGTCCTTAAACTTACAGCTTCCTGTTATCTGTTCTTCTGTTCTGCACATTATTGTGAGTGGAGGCATCTGCAGGTGGGGTTTGAGGTTTTTGTGTTAGGTGTTTTCGGTTTGTGTTTTTTTTATTTGTTTGTTGTTTTCTTTTTTTTTAATAAAATCTTTGTCTACGTGCTTCTGTATCATGTGGAAGAAGAGTATGTTGAGAATACTGATCAGTACGTTGAAGCCAGCCTCCATTTATTATTCGCAGTAAACCTGTGGTGTGAAGACTTTTTTGAAAAGCAGAATCAAGACGTGAAAAACAGAAAGGAGTTCATAAGCCCAGGAAGTTAAATCTCCTTGTAGATGACTATCATGGTTTTACATTTTAGAGGAACAGCCAGGTAGGGACTTGAAAGTTACTAATAAAAATTTCTTCAGTCATATCAGTGCGAGTAAGCCTATCAAAGAGTCAAAAAGTCTGATAGAGGTGTGAAGGATACTTCGGAGATGTCACCCCATAGCAGGGGAGCTGTGTGGATTCTTTGCTTAGATGTTTCCTGTGAAGAAACTTTCTAGACCCTGTCTTATGGACAGAATCAGAGGAATGCTTTTGAATTTTTGCTATAAGACATGTGCAGAACAAATCCCTAATTTAATAAATAATTTCTAAGATCAAATGGGACTAATCAGAGGTTTTTAACAAAATTAAATTAATATTTCTGTAATGTGGTAGTATCTCTTTATAAACCATGAAAGCAGCCTTTGTGTCTGTGAACTTGTCTTGTGTTCTTCTCCCTGATAAATCAGTTGGTGTGACAAGATACATGCTCATCCTACAAACCCTGAGAGATACTCATCCAGTTTGAGTTACTCAGCATGCTACCTTCTGTGTTTTCCTAGAGGAAGTCTTCAAGACGTTTAAAGTTCATTATTTTAATTTTGTATTGTGATTAAACACACGAGTTATAAAAATGCTGAGGTAGCATAATTATACTGGTATGTCTTCTGTTTCTGCTGACTGCTGAGCAGAATTGCGTCTTAGACTACAGGTTGTCTCTGCTGTCTCTGTTCTTCCTGAAAGTTTATTCCACATCATTTTACTACTACCAGGCATTTCTGTTCTCTCCAAGAAAGTCTGTGAGGTCATAACAATTGCTCCATTGGCTATGTGATTTTTATCTTATTTTAATTTTTCCTTTAAAGCAATGTTTGCTGTGAGGGTGCTGAGACCCTGGAACAGGTTGCCCAGGGAAGCTGTGGATGCCCCATCCCTGGAAGTGTTCAAGGCCAGGCTGGATGGGGCTTTGAGCAGCCTGTTCTAGTGGGAGGTGTCCCTGCCCATGGCAGGGGGGTAGGAACTCGATGATCTTTAAGGTCCCTTCCAACCCAAACCATTCTATGACTGTTTTTCGGATGGAGATCCATGATTTTGCTTGTGTTCTACTTCAAGTGCCTTGGATAGTTTAGAGGCTTAATATGGATCATCTCCTGGCCTACAGTTAGGTACCTAACTGTACTCGACACTAAATACTATTTTACATTTTCATAAGAAAAAACATTCTAAAAAATTTTGTCACCAGTAATCAGATAAATAAATCAGAACTAGTCTTTTCTGTTGATTTAAGTATTTGAGGTTTTCAGCTAAGTCTCAGATTTGTCTGTTAAATCAGTCTTTTCGTATTGTTTCAGTATTTACTTCTAGTACTTCTGTGCTTTTTTTTTACTCTGAGGTACTCTAAAGAGTACTTGAGGAAAAAGGTTTCTTTTTCCCTATGTATATAAAAACATACTCCGCTAATAAAGGCCCTAATTTATTGCATAGGATGATGCGTTTAAGTGTATAAATATGATTACTGATGGGGATTTTAATTATCTATTTTTAAAGTTTTTTTGCATCTGTATGTGTATTTCTAAAATTTTAAATGTATCTCTCTAAAGAAGATATGTTATTTCATGGTGCTTAATGCACAATCCCAGAATTTTAAAAATTAAATGAATTTGGTAATATGAATGTTACCTTAAAAAATTAATAGATTTCTGTTAAGCTTGAAGTATGTTTTGTGGCTTATATTGTCTCATTTTTGAAGGCAATTAAGAAACTAATAGACTTGCACTGTGAGAAATTCATCAGAGGTTAGCCAAAGGTATTTTATTTGAAACTACAAACTAGAAATGTTGGGTCATGGGAATAAATGGAAAACAAGATCTTGAATAATGGTAGAAGCTGTAAAACGAAACTGAAGAGAAACCAAAAGATTTCTGCAGGTGTAAAAATGAAAGAATTGTGAAGCAGGAGAAAGTTAATTACAATTAATATAGCTATGGGAGAGACATGTATTCCAAAGGGAGCTGCATATTTTAGTTCTGGCTTGTGCATTCGTTTTACTCTCCCCCATGGTTTCCACATAGTTAAAATTAATGATCATCTTTCTGTAGTGAGGCAGCACAGAGGTGGTTATACTTTCAGATCTAAATCTTCTCAAGTATGCTTTCCAGCAGACCGGGAAGTTACTTTAATGGCTTTTGGCATCCAAATATCACAACTTTGCGTGTTTATTGTGAAGTCACTTGCAGGAAGAAAAGCTAAAAGAGAAAGAATTACTTAAGCGATGATAACATGCTGTACAAATGTCAGGAACATAACATTCAGAAACTATTGTGTAGATCAGTAGCATCTCAAGAGTTAAGAGAAGGTTTTCAAATTAGGCGGATCAGTACTTTAAACGTAGTTGTAAACAGCTTTTTTTGGTCTTATTTTCAAGGAGATACATGGTTAGTTATAGATTTCAAACAAATTCAGATACAGTTGTCAGAAGTTTGTATTTTTAAGTTGTATAGACTTTGCATGTAGTTTAAATGCAAACCTTTTTTTGATCATAGTAATCATAAAGTAATTGGGCCTTTTCATCAGTATGGGGATTTTTTTGCTTGTTTTTAATTTGAGAAATCTGAAATTTTGAACTTCTACTTTAAGCTGTGTAAAACTAATTATAAAGCAGAAGTGAAAAATTAAGTACTTAAGCACAATAACCAAAAAAAGGAAAAAAATAGTTTTTTTAAAAAAATTTCTTCTATATGTTTTAATTGCTTTATTTCATAGAAACAGAAAATGTTTAATGCTTTTATAGCACATTAGTTTTAATAAAAAACAATACTTTAAAAAAAAGATTTTTTTAAATCTTTTAAATACATTTTGGCCTTTAATGCAGTTGATTGCAGTCCAATAAATGCAATAACGCAGATGCAGTCCAATAAATAATTCCTTTTAAAATCTACATTCATTTATGGATTCTTTTTGAAGGCTCTTCCATTTTAAAAAGAACAGTGCTAGAGTGACTGCCTCTAAAATAGCCTTGCAATCAATCCCATACCTTAACCCAGGCAAGGCCCGTGTTCCTGAGGCTTGTTTGCGTTAGACTTTGACCACGCTATGGGTTACTCCTATCTTATTCTTGCTGTTTCGTGCGCTGCTTTTTGTTTGTATGTGCACGCATAGGCTTGATGCTTAAAAAAATTAAATGATAAGCACAAACTAGATAGTTTAAAAATGTGGTTTGGGAGATGTGTTCAACCTTTAATCTTTCATTTCCTATTCTCCAAGCTCCTTTTGGATTTCTCGGGAAACTCCCTTATCAGGCATTCTAAGAAAATACTCATCAGCATCCTGTGTTCGTTGTGCATATTGGATGCTAATTACTAGTCCTGTAATTTGGTATCACATGCACCACTTCTCCCTGGCAATCTGTGTTGGTTGACAGCAGCAAACCTATTGAAGTGGTTACTCTGCAAAGAATTTGTGCTGAACGTTTTTTTCTTTATTGTTGCTAAAATACATTTTTAAGAAGAGCTGTCACCTTATATGCTTTGAAGACTTCTGTTTCACAATAATGTCGTACTCAGGGATGAGGCTTGTACCTTTTTTTCCTAAATATAAAATGCATTTACTGTCCTGATTTCTCACGTGTGTAAGAAGTTGCCAGTCTTGTATTTGGCATTATGCAAGTTCTGTGGATCAAAGACCTGTTGGTGCCACCTGGTTTAGTTAGTTCTTTTTCATACCCTGTTTTGGTGGTAGAGTTGTTGTAGTAGTAAAGATATTTTTCCATCTTTCGCATATCTGAATTGCTGAGCGGTAATCCCAGTTGCCTGCAGCCTATGAGGAACCGATGTCTTTTGTTTAATTTGCAACATGAGCTGAGGATTTCCCTATTTTTCAAATAAATCTATCGTTCTTAAAAACAGGCCTATTTCTGTGTAGGTATGTGCAGTGGGTTATGAATAGGAATTAAGGGCAAGTTCTGGACTACTTAGTGTGTGTGTGGGGAAAATGCCATTAAAAACTAGCCTAGAAAAAGCCCGAGTAGAAAATCTTACTGGCAAGCATGTAGGCCCACTAAAGGAATTCTCTCAGTAATTACTGATTACTGTTATGCAGAATCTGGAATTAGAGAATAAGTAGATGAAGTATTTACTCTTTTGTGGTCGAACAAATTGAGAGTACTTGCAAGGTCATACATTAATTTTGATGAGCATAAAAATTAGGTCAAAGTAATCAAGTTTACAGTGGTTTTGGAGATGGTGATTTACCTTGTTCTCCAGGTCAAAGGAGATTATAACATTCCCCATGTGCAGTAAAATTATTTATAGAATTAATATTCATAAAGTAAAATGATTCATGTTTAAAACATCATTCTTATACTGATGTATAATGATATTATTCTTGCTTCCTATTGCATCGTAAGGAAATTGTGGCAGAGAAACTGAAAAGAAGTGTAAAATTGTTACTAGTGTTCAAACAGACAAGTCAACAATACATTGTGTGTGTGAGAACATGGCTGGTAATATGGCAATATTTGAAATGCAATAAGGTCATGTTTACCTAAGCCTGGACTGATGAGATGATTGAGTTCTTTTTATTTTTTATTTAATTTTACCTTTGTGACTGCAGTATCACAAAGAAAGGGAAGTTTATACTTTGGTGATTAATCCTTAGCAGCTCAAAAGCTATTTCTATCAGATAAATATGTAATTAGGATTTTTTTGAATGAGAGATATTGATGTTGTTATGTACATATTTAATTAGGTGATTGTTACGGAAAAAATTTACATTTAAATGCTCTATTATTATTCTGATCTCCTCAGAAAAACATTGCCTTAGTGCAGCAGTGACTGAATAGCTGCTTCATAAGGCTTTTTGAAAACTGAGTTTGAAGTGGAATAGGTAAGGTCATCTAGAAATGTTACTGTAATATTACCGTGCACCTCGGTATGCAATCATATGTGTATAATTTTGTAGTTTCTGTACGTAGTTGGTAACTTTTAGGGTAGTTCTATCTGAAGATACAACATCTAAAGTAGATTACAACAACATAAACTTTATACAGACAAATACCTGCGCGTGTGCAATCAGAATTATTTCCTTGCACCTCTGCAGGAGCTATATAATTTGGACTTGAAGTATATGGTAATGCTTTTTACACATTACATGAGAAATACCTTTACATAACTTAGTGCTAAAACCCCCTCAATTTTAAGATGTTCAGAGAATTAACCTTTCTAATGTTTATATGTATTATTTTGTATATTGGGTGTGCATACAGAGCAATCATAATTTATTGATGATCTTACAGTCTGTATTGGACTTCAGCACTGGATCTTTCTTATACCACTATCCATTTCGTCCCCAGCTGCCCACTCCAGTCAATTCATCTGAGTTTTGCCTGATTCTGAGTGCTGAGACACCATTTCAAGATAAAAAGTTAAAATTAAAACATAAGTCAATTAAATGTCTGTTTCCTTAAAATATCATTAACCCATTTTAATAATGTCATATGCTTTTAGTATTTTAGTTTTATTTCAGGACATGATTTCTTCATAAATAAAATTCTTTCTGAAATGAAAATTTTCCAGTTCTTTGATAAAAAGAATTTGTATCGGATGATTCCAGCTGTCTGTGAGGGCAGATGTTTTTACCCATGATCTGTACTGAAAAGGTGCAATTCAGGCATTCTTTAGAAGAAATCAAATACATTTAAGAGACAGAGATAGATAGGGTCATAACTTTAACATTTTGAACAACTTCCACCAAAATCATCAACTAGGCTTAATCTTGTATTAAAACCTATTTTTCATGGAGGCAAGCCATTATCATCTGTTTCTTAGGTTTATTTTCTACTGTCGTTGGAAAAAGAAATCTGTAAGTGATTTTTTAATTTTATTTTATTTTTCATTTTATCCTTCTGCCTTTGGGAGTGGATCCAGTTAAGGCTGTTTAGAAAACGTTACTCATTCTTTTTGCACTGTGGGAAGTTTAAGAAGCATACACTGGGAATGAGTAAAGAACAGTGAATACCATGCTTACAGCAATGCACATATTCAGATCAGCATGTCATTGACTCCATGCTACAGCATTTTTCCTCCAGGCAACTATTTTACTGTCTTCTACAATTACATAGATAACATGATAATGATCTCCACAGGAAAGCGAAGAAAATGGGAAACGTTGCTGTGAGACTTTGTAATCAGGAAATTTTATGCAGGGGTCCTTTTTTTGTTCCCCAGATATCGATACATGTACACATTGGCCTGCAGTTTTCCCTCATATTCTTGTTATTTAATCTTTATATTACTGTCCATTCAGATTTCACTCACTGAAAATAAAGTTATCTAAAACCTTAATTTGCAATTCTGTTTTCAAGCACAAGTCTTAAATTGAAATATCATCTCATGTATTTTTGCTGCTTCTTTTGTTTGTCGTGAAATCCCTTTTGCTCTTCTGCTCTTTCTTTTCTCAACATCTCTAGTTGAGTGTATTTCTTTATCCAAATAAGCCAAAAAAAAAAAAAAAGAGACTAAGATGCAACTTGATGATTGCTTTCCCCTTTAAAATTTCATGGAAGAAGAAGCACTTGGCACTATGTGCCTACACAAATAAATGAATAAACATTAAATATGTAAACTGTTATTTTGCATATTATTCTGCCAGTCAAATGTACCTTAATTGGAGCTTGTCAAAAATTTCAGCGGTAGTGTGGAAAAGGGTCATTCAGATATTCAGAGTCAGTTTTGAGCTTCCTCAATAAAGTGCAGCAAGTTAAGGTGAATTGATGCAGCAGAAACCATTGCACATCACTGAGCACTTGCTTGTTTGGTGGTTTTTCTGATGGTGCTGCCTTCTTTATTAGCTTTGCTGTCTGGATGGCTTTCACAGTGTACGTCCTTGTTCAGAGTACACCACATTTAAATCAAAAAGGGCCAGTTAATATAATGTATATAAAAAAAGTACTTCTTAGCTGATCTAATGAAAAATGTATTTTAAAATATCTCTAAGTAATTAGATTTACTCTTTGAAATATTTGGTTGCAGAGTTTTAAGCTAAAGTTTGAGACAGTTGTTTTACATAGAGTAAATACTACTAGTGTATGATTGAAATACAGTTGAGTTGTATTACGCACTTTATTTTTTTTTTATATTTCAAAACTTTACGAGCTGACATTAGAAGAGATGACTTAGTGATGCATGAGAAGCACAATGGGAATGAAAATTGGACTGGAAGTTTCTTAGGTATTTAAAGAACATATTAAAAAAATCCTGAATTTTTTTTTTACGTTTAAGAGGCTTATGAAAATGCTAGAGATCTGTCAGTATAAGCCACAGAAAAGCGTACTGTTCTTGGATGTCTCTTCCAAAGGGAGAGACAGAACAAGAAAGCTGAATGAGTACTTCTGAAAAGTGCTATTTTCATTTCTTTAATGGTTGAGCTTGCAGCTCTGTGACATTATATTTCGGGTTTATGGATTCTTTTAGTGAAAGAATTGGATGGTTCCTAAATGCTATCCGTATCTTTTGATTTATAGGATCACCCAAACTAGAGCAGAAAGAACTTGATAGTAGTTGTCTTTCCAGCTCTACTCCATTTCTTTTTTTTTTTTTTTTCCCCTATGGAAAAATGCGAATTCTACTTAGAACTGTGAATTTACATCAGACCTATGTTTATTTCAGAAGGGCCTGTCCTGACATCCTCTTTGTGCTTAGTGAACATACCTGCGATGAAAAGTAGTTGGAACCATTGGAAGATGTTTCATAAAAGCTGTATTTTACTTTCTTGGAAAAAAAATTTAAAATGTTAATGCTGGGGTGTCTTTGCTGTCCAAGTTGCTTCAGCCTTGTTTCTCAAACTGCTGCTGTTTTCTTGCAGCCTGTCATTTTCCCTTGTTGCAGGTAGTTCAGTCACAGGATGAGAATTCTTTTGATGGGCATTTGAAGTCTTATTTCAGACTGTTTAGACTTTCAGAGTTTAGAGGTCTGCATTCGGAGGCAATCTTTTAAAATTCAGGTTATACCTAATATTGAGAAACAGGATTTTTCTTTGGATGTGATTCATATGATTTATTTTAGGTTTCTACTTTAGAACAAGATAGCTAATACTCCCTCGCTACTTGTTTTTCTGTGTTGGCTGTGAAAAGAAGGTGAAGACGCCCAGCTTCGGTGGTTAGGCGTATCTTCAGGTTTTTTGTTGGTTTAAATTCTGGTATGTGAATGTAGTGTGAAATGGTAGATTTTGAAAGAGAGGGACAAAAAAGAAGAAAGATAAGAAAGATGAGAAAGAAGATAAAAAGCCTTTTTCATTTGTTATCTTTTCATGCCCACCTGTAGAAGAGTTACTGTGTTCTGCTATGGTTTATAACTTCCTTTTTGTTCAGAAATGTGATAGTAGTATCATGAAAAGAAAAGGTGCTCAAAGGCAGGAAACTTGCAAAGGAGCACACTAGCTAAGTAGTTGTAATCTCGTTCTTTCAGCAAGTGTTTAGTGAAGACTGC
>VYZM01018481.1:18673-31374 GCA_013398915.1 Dromas ardeola
ATGTTTGTGTTTGTGTTGGGTTTGCATGGAAAAGTTTTGGTAGTGGGAGTGGGGCTACAGAGGTGGCTTCTGTTGAGAAGCTGCTAGAAGGAGCATCTCAGCCAGACCCAATACAGTGTTTTATATAAGTATGAAGAACTCTGGTTTAGTTACTGGTTTTTCTGTAGACGTTGTAAGGCAGAGAGAAAATGGTTTTAAAACATTAAAATTAAAATTAATAATATTAACGAGCCTTTTTTTCCACTGAGGCACTGTTTTATGAATATATAATAAACATTATAGAATCATAGAATGGTTTGGGTTGGAAGGGACCTTAAAGATCATCTAGTCCCAGCTCTCCTGCCATGGGCAGGAACACTTATCTTAACTTTACCAAGGGCAAGTCCTGCATAACCAGCCTCGTGGCCTTCTATGATGGAGTGACTACAGCAGTGGACAAGGGAAGAGCTGCCAGTGTCATCCATCCGGACTTCTGTAAGACCTTTGACATGGTCCCCCACAACATCCTCCTCTCTAAATTGGACAGAGTGGATTTGATGGGTGGATGCTTTGGTGGATGAGGAATTGGTTGGATGGTTGCATCCAGAGGGTAGTGGTCAATGGCTCAATGTCCAGATGGAGGTCAGTGACAAGTGGTGTCCCAATTACTGCCTATGTTACCCTTGTTTTCCACAGAGCATTGTGAGAATTTGCTGCCCATTGCTGGGAGAGGAGTGTGATACTGATCTCTGGGGGATCTGTCCTCCTTTTTGCCGGGAGGAGGATGCTGCTGACATTGGTTAAGGAGTTTCTTCCTTCTCACAAAGGATCCATTATTAAAAGAATTTGCATTTGCAGCCTGCTGCTCACTCTTTCTTCATTGTTTTACAAGGCAGTGTTAAAATATGTTGGATATTTGTTTGTTGATCTTCTTTTAGAAACTGGGGTTTTAAAACTGCACTCCGATGCAAAGGTGGCATTCCTTTTAATAACCAGTGGCTGCTGGTTCATTATTTACAGTCCTGGCACCTCTGAGACTGTTGTGTGCTTTTATTTTATGGACTCTCTGCTGCAATCCCCTGTTTTACTTCCCAGGTTTCCCAATAGTTTAGCTAATGTTATATTAGGACAACCTGATCTCCTTGTCCTATAGCTTTTACTATTTCACAATCCAAAACCAATGATCCCTTCAAAGATGCACACCCACACATAGACACCAGTGCAAACAAGAATGCTGTAGTAACACCTTGCTACCTGTGTCTACTAGTAGTGGTAAAATCACTGGTATGTTAAAATTATTTCATAACAGGTGTGATGTTCACGGTTATTAACAATTGATAAACAAGTGCTTTAAGGTAGCATAATCAAATTTGACAACCTAAAGATGTACTTAGGCTTCTGTAATGACATACTGCAAAGCTATGAGACAGATAATAGAGGAGTTTTAAGATATTACACGTTCTTTGTTTTCTCTTACTGTTTCTATGCTCTCTTACTTATTCTATGCTACCTTGAATTTGTGTAACGGAGGAAATTCCTTCTTTGTTATGTCATACTCTGTTTAAGTAGAATCAAACACCTCTCTCTTCTGTACCTCCCCCTTCTTGAGCAGGAGGCTTGGAAAGATGCTGCTTTGATTCTCATCTTGATACAGTAAGATGCTGTGAGCTGCTGCAAGAGGGAAGCTACAGCATTTACTCAGAGCATTCCAACCTCCTGTTAAACTCTCTTCTGGAGCTGTATGGGAACTCTGGGAGTTAGCTGGCAAGGCAGCACAGTCTCTGTTCTTTTCAAAATGGATTAATTCACATGTCGTGGTTTAAAAAAAAAAACAACACATGGCTTGGGTGGTAAAATTTCCATTCATAGTGAAATGTGAATTTCTTTTAACACACTTATGTGAAAGACTCAGTTTCCATGAATTAGACATCACTGGGATTCTATGCTTTTCCAATATTGAGAATCATGGTGGTTTTTTGGGGTGGGGGGATGGGGATCATCTGTTTCCTTTTGTCTAATTTCCTTCTGATTCCAAATGCTTGCCTGAAAAAAACAAATCTGCCTTGAAAAGCTCTAGTCAGCTTTCTAAATAAATTTCACTGGTTTTCTAAAAAGTATTTTTTCAGGGCTTTTTCTTCTGTCAACGCTGGCAACATATTTTGTTGTGCATGGTGCAAACATAGACATGTTATGCAGAGATTGTTCATATATAGCTTGAGGGCTCTCAAAGTGCTTCTGATCCTCTTTCAGGTGTGAAATGTTTAGAATGAAGTAATTTATTATATATTAATTCTGGTTAACCAGGCGTGATTTGAGATTTTCACAGTCTGCAAGAAATTAAGTATTCATTAACATTTAAAGCCATTAGGTGACACAGTTGAGCAATAAATGATTAATTTAGTCCCTGTTAAAGTAAATGTGCGTTGAAGTTTCTTACTAGAAGATAAGTGGTGATTGTCTTTTTTTTCAGTTATTTTCTTCATCCTTGCTTTATTTATTCTGTGCACTTCGTTGACTTGTCTTTCTCTCTCTTTTCCTGAAACAGAAGAAGAAGAAGTGGAAAATTTTGATGTTTCCAGTCTGCCTGAAGAAGTGCTGCAGAACATAGAAGCTGACAGTTACTGGTGCATGAGCAAGTTGCTTGATGGCATTCAGGTAAATTGATTTTTCCTGTCTGTAGGTAGTGGAGTTAACTGATTAATGTCATGGCTTTGAACTACTTTAAGGTTGTTGAGAAAGAGTACATGTATGAAAAACAGGGGAGAAGTAGATCTTCCCATTGGAGAAATCTGCTACAAGTTTGGCATAGGATTAAGAAAGGAAAATAAAAGTGCACCTTCTTTCCATGGAAGTGTCTGCATGTTTCATTGTTGTATGATGTTCTAGAGCAGAGTTGAAATCTCCAATTCTAGAGTCATGTTGTGCACCTCATTCACCAAAGCATGGAGAATGTTTGCTCAAGTCTCCAAGTAAAATAGTCTCACTGAGATGATGAAAAGCTGGCTTGCTTATTCATGTTTAAGTCATTAATATAGTAACCTATAAACAAGTGCTGTCTTAATAGTACTTGAAATTATCTTCGTATTTTTAAAACATCCATTTAAAACTTGATACTTAAGCTACTTCACTGAGTGTTTGAATTTTTTCTTTGTGGAGAAGCTATAAACGCGGGCACAATTTTCTGTTAAATGCAGCAAGTTACAGACTAAGAATGGTAGATTTGTGTGTACATGTTTGCATTCATGAGCATATAAATTTATGAAGATCAGAAGTATCTACTAGAAATAATAAATATGTGGCTGTACATCTTGCGTTTAGGTGAGAGAGGAATCCATACAATCTACCATAGATTACATGGGAGTCCGAACATCGGTATTTGATATTTAGCATATTAAAACACTTTATGCTGCAATGCTAAGGCACGTTAAAGGCAAAGTAGAAACTTTGAGCTTTACAGTTTACAGAAAAGTTACCTGAATTACATTTTATAGGCTTTGTGTTGTAGTAGGCATCAAATACTGTCTAGCTAATATCTGTTTTTCAGATCTCTGTCATTTGAGAGAAACACTTTGAATCTCGCTAGAAAGTGAAAATAATCTGATTTTGTAAACTCAGAATGTATTAATTAAAATAATAGTTGTTGTGAATTCCTGGGTTACAATGGGGCCAAAATTCACCTTTGCTAGAAACGTGAAAGTTTCTGAAAGGTGATGATTTCTATTTTGCAATGGCAACAAAGAATTGTTTTTAGTGATGTTTGGTAGGTAGTTGTTTGCAGTCAGGGTTCATTTGCTGCTTCCAGTGAGCTGATTAGAAAGTAAATTACGGTTACAAATATTTAGCAAATTGCTGCTGCTTCTTTTCTTTTTTAACATTCATACCTTCTCTTTCTGATTATTCCCTACTTTTCAATTATCGGAACTACTTGTATAGTGTAGAGGATCTCTTATGTGAAACTGTTTCAGTATTATGTTGGTGACAATAGATAGCAAAACTTTGGTTGATTTATTCCTAACATTCTCTTAGAAGATGAGGTGATGGACAGGTGTTTCTACTGTACTTACTAGATTCAGTCCTTTTGATAGGTCCCATGTAGCTTTATTTGTTTTTGAAATGTTTTGGACAAGTGCTTGAGAATTAGAGGTTTTGTTTCTCCAAGTGGTTTTAATGTAGCAAAGACCTTGGGGGTTGAATTTATGTGTGTGGAAACTGGCTATCCTCCAATTATTAGTAAATCATCGTAAAATGTGAATAACCATAAAAATTCCTATGAACTGAAGCTGTACTTTTCAGTAAAACTAAAGTAATGTTTTCCAGATTCTTTATTTTGGTTGCATTTTTTTGATAGGTATTTCTTTCCTTATGGTAATTAGTATTTTTAAAAGTGCTTTAACGTATTCTTATATATTACTTGTGTTTCAATATGAATGTTTCATTGGCTAAGGCACATTGGCTAAGGCATATTGTGAATTTAAACTTGTAACAGAGTTCATTTTTGATGAAATTGTTGTAAAATTGAGTCAACAAATAGAAGTCTCTTAACTTTGAAGGTATTTTAGGTGTATTTCTCCATGGTAAAGGTCAAATGAGTAGTAGCTCAGTTTTTATGTAGTATTGTTGAAAAGGATAGTCTTTTTGTCTTGTTGATTCTTGTAAAAAAAGTGCTGCTTTGCTTATTTCAATCTCCCAGAACTACTAAGTTTTAAAATATTTGACCACATATCAAAAATATGTGAGAACTTGCAAAGAAAAATAGTGAGAACTTGAAATCTACTTGAAAGGAAGAAAGCCAGGTAAAGAAACGCAAGCCCTCCAACTGTTTTACCTGTTTCTGGAACATCTTCTGTCACAAGCTTGCTGCTCTGTTTGTGTGGTTGGTCCCACCCCCACCCCAAGAAAAGGAAGTTCAGAGATTACATCATTTCTCCTTAAAATTCTGTTTTCATACAAAACCATAAACAAAATATTGAAACTAATTGTAATGGAATTAAACTGCATCGCTGAAAATTTAAGCTGTTATATAAATGGAATGGTTATCAATTGGATGTATTCAAGGATGCAGTCATCTATCAAAAGCAGGCTTGAAAGATTATGCTAGTGGTGTGACTAATGATGTTACAGTTAATTCAGTGCAACTGCAGAGTGCTGCTGAAATGAAAGGGTTTGCTCGGTTTTTTTCCTCCCTTTCTGCTGTGTTGGTTCCCTTCTCTGTTGATATCACTTTACTTGTCAGATAGAGGGGTCGTGTAGTTGCAGGTTGAGTTAGTTGGGAAAACTAACCCAACAAGAAATTAGCTTGGGTTGGGAAGGGGATAAAAAAAACCCCAGAGAATGAAGGTTGTTTTACTAAAGGGATGCCATCCACAGGGACCTTGACAGCCTTGAGGAGTGGGCCTGTGCGAACCTCATGATGTTCAACAAGACCAAATGCAAGGTCCCGCACCTGGGTCAGGGCAGTCTCCAATATCCATATAGACTAGGGAATATCCATATAGACTAGGGAATGATGGGATTGAGAGCAGCCCTGCGGAGAAGGACTTGGGGATACTAGTGGATGAGAAAATTGGATATAAGCCGGCAATGTGTGCTTGCAGCTTATAAGACTGTTTAGCAGCAGGGCCTATAGTGACAGGACAAGGGGCAATGATTTTAAATTGAAAGAGGTTAGATTTAGGCTGGACATAAGGAATACATTTTTTTTTTTATGCTGAGGGAGCCCAGAGAAGTAGTGGATGCTCCATCCCTGGAAGTGTTTGATGTCAGGTTTGATGTGGCTTTGGGCAACCCGATCTAGTGAAAGCTGTCCCTGCCCATGGTGTAGTGTTGGACTAGATGAACTTTCAAAGTCCCTTCCAACCTAAACCTATGATTCCAATTGACTTGCATTCTGGATGCATGATCACCAAATCCACCGGTGGAGGGCAAGAACTAGATGAAGATGGGTGAGATGGGACCTGGAATCATTAAACTTAAGATCAAATCATGCCCCAAATTGCATAAGCTGATTTACACCAAATTGTAATAATCCTGTGCTCCTGCCTGCACCTGAATGTTCCTTCCTGTCTGTCCCTTGCTGAGTGCTTCCTGTTGTGAGCTGATTCACAGAGCTGAACCACCTGACAACACAACAAAACAAAAAAGCGCTGCTTGGTTGAAGGGGTTAACACCTTGAATAGGTACCATAGCAAATAAATGAGTCAAAGTAGGGCCAAGGCAGGATCATGGCAGCTGAGACATAGATTTACTTTAACGGCTGTAGATTTTCAGTTTACCAAACTTGTTGCCAATATGCAGTAGTCTAGATGATGCGCTTAAGTCTCTCTACTTCTGAAGAAAGTTGCTGCTGATTGTTTCTTGGAAATACTCATTAAATTAGTTCTTACTACGCCTTTAGTATTTTCTGTGTCACCTACTATAGATAATGGAATGTCTTTACAGCCGACCAGGAAAAACTGCTTCTCTCTTACAAAGCCATAAAACCAGACAATATAAAAACACAAAACCAAAGGAGTATCACAAACAAGATTAGTACTGTTTTGTTTCCTTTTTTCTGTGATAATATGTCATGAGAGACTCACGTGTGACTACTGATACTTTGTCCAAGATGTCTGAACAAACTGTCAAGGATTTTAGAGAAGAGGAATGTGTGATGTGGTGATAACTGCAATCTAAGTATCTCTGCAGAATATCTGTTAATTTATTCATCAATATAGGCTTCCATTTGATGTTGGCGTACCAGTATTGGTAAAGTTTAAAGGGTGTGCTGTGATAACAATTAGGGTCCTGTTGTGAAATTTTTGACTAATAGGAGCTACACAGGCCTTTTTGTGTGTGTGTTTGTCTTTCCACTGCATAAGTGTGTAATGGAAAAATGATTGTATTGGCATCCCTTTATTATTCTTAACAGAAAACTCATTATTTTTCCAGCCCATCCAGAATTGCCAAAGGTGTTATTAACAAATACGTATTTCTTGGTTGAGTGTTGCTACACATACTATATATTATTTATCCTTTCCTCATTCATCTTACCCCTTTCCCTTCTTTATCTAATGTGACTGTGTATTTTTAATGTAACAGCACATCTTTGAACCATAGGGACCTATGGAATAAAAGACAGTGTTGGCATTGAGCAGCATGACATTCATTTCCTAACATGCTTACAGTTCTTAAGCTAGAGAAGAAATAAAAAACTTGGTTGAATCATCTGTTGCTTTAGCAGATTCACTCATGCCGTTCTTTGGTGATCTGGGGGCTTCCATGCAAGTATTTCTTTGGCTCCAGTTAGAGGTAATATTTCTCATTTTTCTTTTGCAGAACTCTTCCAGTAGTTAATGTTTGATATTGCACAATAGTTTCATCTATTTTGTGTTCTCATATTACTTTGCATCTCTTTTCTCAGTTTGTTCTCTCTAGCTACAGGCTCCGAAGTGGCTATACCTATATCTCATCACAGTTTGATTGAATTTTTAAAAAAAAATATTTAAATAGAAATACTAGGATATTTTCTTAATGTAAATTTGTCTATCTCTAAGATATCATTAATGTTGTTAATCTTGTAATCTGTAGCTGTATATACTGTTTTATAGCAGTCAATTTTGGATGATGATATGCTGTAATGGTTTTCCTTTTCAGTGCTTCATGACTATGCTGCAATTTTTTTCTTTATCTTTTTCCAGATAGATTATATCTCACTGTCATTTTTCTTATTTATTTCAGGAAAACAAATCAGAACTTCTAAAATCATAAGAACATAGGATAATTCTGGTAGGAAGGGACCTCTACAGGTCATCTAGTCCAACGTCCTGCTCAAAGTAGGGTCAGCTCTGAGGTCAGATTGGGTTGCTCAGGGCTTTGTCCAGTTGGGTCTTGAAACCTCCAAGGATGGAGACTGAGGGTTAACCTGTTCCAATGCTTGATTGTGCTCATGTTGAAAAAATTTGTCCCTATAGCCAGATGGAACACTTCTTGTTTGTTTATGCTGCATGTCTCTCATCCTCCCACTGTGCGCCACTGTTAAAAGCTGAGCTCTGTCTTCTGCATAACATAGATTTTAGCAGGCTGCTCACAGGTGCCTCTGAAGCCTTCTTTTCTGAACAACCCCAGTTCCCTCAGCCTCTCACAGGACATGTGCTCCATACCTCTGAGCATCTCGGTGACCTTTTGCCCTTGCTCCAGTTATTCATGTTTTTCTTGTATTGAGGTCCCTAAAACTGGATGTGGTATTCTAGATGTGGTCTTGAAATACAGAAAATTATTTTTAAACATAGAAAAAAAATCTTTACAGTAAAGATGATGGAACTCTGGAACTGTTAGGTCAGAGAGGTTGTAGAGTCTTCATCCCTGGAGTTCAAAACCTGAGTGCACATGGCCTTGAGCATCTTGCTCCAGGTGAGCCTGCTTTGGGCAGGGTTTGGACTTAGGTGGTCTCCAGAGGTCCCTACCACCCTCAGTGATTCCACAGTGAGTGCTGAGTAGGGATAATCACTTCTCTTAGTCTACTAGCCCTGGAGGCTGGCCACCTTTGCTGCCAGGACGCACCACTGGCTCAGTCTGAGCTAGCTGTCTGTTGAGATTTCCAGGTCCTTTTCCACAAGACTACTCCCTAGCCAGTTTGTCTCCAGCCTGTATTCCTGAAAGATGCTCTAATGCTGATTTATAAAAACGTGTTTCTGAAGGTGTGTGTGGCCATGTGCAAAATACGTCTAAATAAGACTACCATTCTTGATAATTTTCAACATGTTAGTTGATAATTTCACATTTGTAACCTATATAACAGTATTTTGGTGCATTCCTATGGTGAATAACAATCGTGTATTCCTAGGTTTTTTTATAGCTAGTTGATTTCCAAAACTATTTTGTCTTGCATTTGAAGTTGAACAATCAGAAGTAAAATGATAAAATCCAGCATGCTCATGATAAAGTTGGTTGTCTTTAGAACACTTATTAACTGTAGATGACGCATGAGCATTTTTGCATTTGCACCTGTAGGAATAATGGCTGTGCATATGGGAAAACTAGAACTTATCCCACAAGTATTTTTCCACTTAATGAAGTAGACATTCCCATTTATCCATCGCAATTAGCTTTTTTTATTACGAAATCATCCTTTATAACACTTTACTCAACAGAGTCTCGTTAACATTCAAGTAAAAAGTTCACGCTGATCTGTGCCACCCGAAAACATAATGTTCATGTATAAAATAGAGTATAACTCTTCACTTTAACTTCAAGTATAATGGTAATAAAATAACCAAAGGGGAAATATATTCATTGTCTAATGATCTAACCAGCTGTATTAAAAAATAGCAATAAAATATTAATATCATTATTGATCAGGGCCTGGGATTTTTTAGAATATAAGGGAGATAATTCATTTCCAGGGACTGGAGTATACTGGGGTATATATTAGCTATTTCTATGGCTGATTAAATAGCAAGATTTATGATCTGCAGAGGGAATTCTGCAAAGTTCTTTCTCGCTCCTGAGTTATGGAAAGTTGTTGCTAACGTGTTCCTCAAGTCTGAATTAGGGTGGGAGGGAGGGATGGATGGATGGAATGCTGCCTGGAAAGCCTTTCCGAGGTCTGTGGGATCAGATAAATAGCATGAAGGTGGAGCTCGGATGTTGAGAAGTACATACAGAAATAACTGATGCTAGCTCTTCTGAAAATTCTTCACAGGACCTTCCAAAGGTTTATTTTTAAGGGAAAAAAATAGATTGAAGATAGTTTTCTTTGTACCTTTTCATTAAACTCTTGCAAGAAAAGGTTGGGGTTTTTTTTATTTTTTTTTTTTATTATAACTGCAGTTCATTTGGGTAGCTAGTTTAGGGTTATGATAAATTGCAGATTTGTTTTCTGAGAATATGGGTTCTTTAGCCAAGATAGACAGATATAAGGGATATGTACTATGAGTGTCTGCATCTGTCTCTTGCCTGTCTCTTGTCATGGGAACCGCATGTCTGTATGTGCTTTCCTGCATGGGTCAAGTTTCTGTATCACAGGTACCACAAGGTCTACCTGTACAAATGCAGTGGCAGGTTGTCTAGGATTTCTGGCTGTGCATCAGCCCAATGCTTCTGGTAAGCTTAGCTAAATGGGAAAAGTAGTCTTTCCTCCTGCCTTCCTCAGCTGAACATGGCACTGCAAATGTGGTGCCTTCAGGGAAAATGTGATATATAACTGTCTCCCAGGCAGTCTTCAGAGTCTCCGCTAACATTGTGTAGCTGATACTGAAAGACAGTACTGCAGTCGTGCTCCAATTTCCGTATAAACAGGTCCTGCTGCTAGTCGGAAATGTATTTTTTAGAAATTTGGAAGTCCTGTCAGGAATTGTCAGAAATGCGAGAAGTAGTTATTTCTGTATTTAGTTCTCTTTGCATATTCATGCTCTGTGTCTGTTTCTGCAGCTACTGTCGCTCTAACTCCATCTGTGAGATACAACTTCTATATGGTAATAACTATTTAGTAATTTCCAGAAATCCAGATTGTTCATTTTATGCTAGTGTCTTGTCCAAGTTGGATCCTGAGAATGACAAAACATGTTGGTTTTCTTTCCTTGAAGCTATGACTATTCCAAGGAAAAACAAGGGATTGCTTGATCAGAATTGTGTTGAGTTTATTGTTGAATAGGGACTTCTATTGTGATGAATAAACAATAGCTTGGGATTACTTTTATTCTTTTAATTATCAGTGGCTTCCATAAACTATTTCTAAAATGTGAATAATTTTAAATTCAAATATCCAGTTTTTCAAATTTAGATCTTAATTGGAAAGTCATAAACATGAGAAATTTCATGAGAAATAGGTTCTGCAATTAGGGCAGGCATTTGTGCCTCTTCAGGGTTCTACAATGGCCTTTCTTCTAATGAGAAACGGACAACTTCAATATTTTTAGTAATCACTTGTTAAATGATACCCCTAAATGGTATTTCTCTGTTACCCTGTCTGCACGTCATATGTGAGACGCAAATATAAGCATTGCCACAAGCAGGTCCTTCTATCCTGAATCCTTTCTGTATTCATGCTCAGATGTCTGCTTCTATTTTCCATACAGAATCTGTTGGAGTGAATACTGTTTTATGGCATTTTAAATTTAGAGTGAAGGAAAAGAAGATTCAAAGTAGAACAAGAGTCTAGAAATTTTTCTGTAAGCAGGTTTTACCTTTCTCAATCAAGAGAATGTTCTTACACAGAATACACATAAATTACTGATAAGAATGAATACTATTAAGGGCATATACTTTTTTGAGGGCAAAACACATGCAGTATTGTGTCATTCTGAGTGACTTTTCCTTTTCAAAAGTACCTTCAGATCTTCAAAGTCTTGTTTGAAGCTCCTCTTCATAGAGTTCTTTGAAGACTTTATTAGTACCTGAAGAAATAAAATACATTTTATTGAACAACACTAGGAAGTTATTAAACAAACTCAGGCAGTAGAGTTGTTGTAACTACGAGCTGTTGGAATGTAATTAACACAATTGTTATGTTAGTCCTGTTCTTTTGGTGTGACAGTAATTAAGGCATGTTTGCTATTGTCTGTTCAAAGCTTGGAATAGTTAAAATGTGGAAAAAAAAAAAAAAGGCAAATCTGCTGTGGTCTTCCTGTGTGGCTCTGAGTAGATTTAGTCTGAGCAGCTGAGGACTGTGTCACAGCTGTGGATGACCTGGCCTCAGACAGATTGTTTCAAAGTACATCTTGAAACTCTTGATGTACCAAAAACTGAGATTAAAAATGTCAACGTTTTAGGTTTTTTGAATAAACGATCCTTCAAACTTGTCTACACTGAGGCTGTCATTAACAGTGAGCCTGAGTCATATAGCATCAGCATCTACGTTGCAAAGTATGAATCATGCATTGATTTAGAAGAATTGCAGTTAAATCTATTGCTTGTCATATCACCGCACTGTATAGTAGAAGTATGCCACAACAATAAGCTTTACATGAAAATTGCTGAGTTTGTACTAGTGCCTGTCCATGAGAGATCTTCTGGGACTCTCCTGAAATTTCTAGTGGCTTGCGTGGTCACTGGAGGATTTACATTCCTCCCCATCAGTTTGAGAACATTGGAACATTGAATGCATCACTAGGATACTGTGCATCAGGATGCCTAGTAAGAGTTTCAGAGGCAGTTGCTAACTTTGAGTTTGAAATATACCAGTGATTATCTCCTATGAGTGTCTCTGGTAATGGGTAAACAAGAAGATCAATGCTCAAAACTGCATTGGTATGAGAGGAATGGAATGGGGTGGATATGACGTCAGATTTTAAAAATGGTTTCAAGATGATTCAGGAGAGTACAGACAACTAGACATGCACATCAGGACAGTTTGTAGAAAGTGTAAAAGTAAACAGAATTAAGGATAAAAACCATGGTATTTAATATTTTTATATAACTCCTGTAAAGCAGCACAAATCTAGCAGCTTTTGGAAGGAATCGGTGAGCCTGTGAACAACTGTACGGTTTAATTGCATTTCCAAAATGCATTTTAATAAAGTCCTTTACCAGAAGTTCATAAAGAAGCTAAGCGTCCATGGTAGAAGCATTGCCTGTTAGCATGTAGGGAGCAGAAGCATTTACATAAGTAGTCTTCGAAAGAGAAAGCATCACTTTGCTACTTTTAAAAGCTAAAATGAGCTTGTGCTCAATGTGCTGTATGCTGTTCCAGTCTCTCTTCTCCATCCCATTTTGAAATGATGGATTGAAAGTTAAAAAAAAAAAAA
>VYZM01018481.1:31392-42866 GCA_013398915.1 Dromas ardeola
AAAAAAAAAATGGAGCAAGATAAGTGTGATCGAAGGTATGGAACAGTTTCTGGGTGATGGATGAAGTTCTTCAGCTTGGATGACTTAGCTAAGTAGAGGAATGTGATAGAAGTCTTTAAAAATGATGAGCTGCATGAAGAAGGTGAATAGGGAGTAGTTGCTTTCCATCTCTTCTGATGCAGGACCTAGATAGTATCTTTTAATACTGCTGAGTGATAGGCTTAACAAAAAGAGTGGCTGAGTAACTAAGCTGCAGGGCTACTTGTCAAAGGATGAAAAGCATTTTACATGGGTTTAGAACCTGAACAGTTTAAAGTTTGGCTGAAGAAAAATCTTTAAACAACTTTAATTACCAAGATACCACCTTGAGTTAGGGAAGTCTCAGTGCTGCAAACTGGAAACTAAAAGAATGCTGCAAACACGTCCCTGCAGGCTTCTTTTGCTCTTATCATCCCCTGTAGTCATTTGCTGCTGGCTGCTCTTAAAAGGGGAAAAAAACAACACGGTTCTTTTGTTCGGCCCAGTACCCAATTTTAAGTTTGTAACAATAAGCCTTTGTTGGTACTTCAAGTAATAGAAAACTGGGGGCATCAGTAGGATTTTTCCTGAGGGCTGTAGTTTTTATTCAGGATAGGTGTCTTCAGAAGCTCTTAAGGTGCCAGTGTCTCTTTGGAAGCCAATAACGCAGTTTTCTATCCTGTTACTGAGAGTAAAATTTTTGGGAAGAGAACAACTCTATTTGTAATCGGTTCTGAATACATATATAAAAGGCATTTTTTTCTGTGTTTTAGATGAAATGTGCTGTGCTATCAGTATGCTTCAGAACAAAAATATTTTGTCTTCTACCTAAAATTTACAGCATCAGCTTTTGGGATTGTAAGTGTATATATTTATGATTTCTAGCTCTTACCCAGATTTGAATTGCTGTCTGGCCTATGCCATAATCCAAAAATATACCCTGAACACATCTTTTATTGCTACTTTAACAATTTCTGTAATTTATGATACATTCACTTGTGTAAAACTTAGATTTGATTACATAGCCCGATAGAAATTGGGTCTTTGATTCTGAGACTATGGATACTATTATAACATGAGAATCAGTATCTGCTTTTTAATAAGATGTTGCTTTTTCCATTCTATTATGTAGAAATAAATAAAATACTATTTTCTGTGTAGGAATTTTTGGCTTGCAATGCTTTGTAAATCTCTTTCCTACTGCTTAGGAAATTTTAAGTTTTCAAAAGTCAGGCTTAATAATTACAAAGGTTGAAAGATCTTTTTTTTTCTTTTTCTGACCCTGGGAAGCGAGTTTTAATACTCTGAAATTCCTTCTATGTATTTTTAAATAACATAAATCAGCGCAGAAGGGCAAAGGATCTAAAATTTTAAAATTTTTGATGTGTAGATAAGAAAAGTTGCATTTTGAAACTTGAAAGTATTTCCTAAGGAATGAGTCGAAAAGGTAATATAGTGTGTTTTCATTTGTGTGTAAATATGTAAAGGATGTGTATCTGTTTATGTATACACACAGAAGTGTATATATGTATATATATTACTTACGAATTTATTATATATAATTACTAATATACATATGTTGTTATATTTATATATAATACTCAGTATGTATTTGATTCCTTCTGTGTATGCTTACAGCTGCCTTTGTACTTACACACCAGATGGCCTTCACAAATGCCGTTTATATTCCTTTTTCCACGTGTAATTGAAATAATTGAAGAAGTCAGAAAGAAAGATTTTCAGATTTATTACAGACTCATTGTTATGAAGTATGCATAGTATTTTGGAAGAGATTTGAAATTAAAATAACAAGGAGATATGTTGAACTTACTGAACAGTTGCTTTAGAAGTGCACTTAACATGCACTTAAAAAGCATCTGTGTTCTTTTTAGCATTCTGTCATAAGTTAGTAATATTTTGAACAGATAGCTGTCAGTATTGTGGCTGCATATGGTGATCGGAAATGGAGTATATTTGTTACAATATGCATCAGAGTGACTAATAAGAATCTCATTGATACACGTGGTTGAAAATACTAGAATCTACTTTGGTATTTTGTTCCTGATAGACAAATAAAAAAATGCTAGAGTTGTACAGTGTAGATACTGCAACGTTTGGAGGATATTAATAGTGCAATTAGGACCATCCTTAGTTCACTCAATGTCACTTTCTCAGGGTATCCACAGAGAAGGCTACTTTAGGACCTACTTTTCAAAGTAAACACCTTTGCAAGTTATATCTTACTGTCAGCATTTAGAATAGAGCTGGCAAAATGGATGGTACTTGAGACCCAGTGCTTAAATGTGCTTTTAGAAACCGTATAGGAGGATAGTCACAGTTAAATTTGTTCATTTTTCTTTATTTTCACTTTCTAATCAAGTTTCTTCCATTTGGAATTTCTCTAACCTTAAAAAAAAAAGTAATTACCTAGTATGTTTTTTCATGTTTAGTGAAGGCTATAATTGAAATATTTTATTTTAAATTATAATGATTGTTTTTTGAGAAGAAGTCCTGCCAGACCTAGTCGTAGTTGGAGGGCAGTGAGGTGGTTATACCAGCCTCTGCAGAATAAGTACAGACTACTAACACAAAGACTAAAGCAAGTTTTGAGCCCTTGTGACATTAAAAGGTCTTAACCTTCTGTATTGTAAGGTGAAACTAATTATGTGTCGGAGTCTGAACTGGATATTATAACCATTCAGCTGTGAAGTAGGTTAGCATAGTTCACTGAAAGTGTGTTGGAAGCTATTTGAGCAGAACATCAAGGAATTTAGATATTGCACACCAATGCATGAATTTTTTATGTTTATCATGGATTCTGTTGTGTACTCATGCATACTTTGTCATAGGTGAATACTTACTAGAAAGTGTCAAGAACAGTTGTTAGAAATACAAGGCATTTTATGTTAACTCTTTGCTGAAGATCTGTTGAGGCAAGACAATCCAGTTCTCAGTTACTTAGGACTTTTTCAGTTTGTCTTTTGCTTAATATCAATGGTCAAAGTTACACGAGGAGTAAATGAGGAAATACAACAGAAATGTGCAGGATGAGTAATGAAATCTTCCTGTGAGGACACACAACTGTGAGGGGGAATAGGTAGGAGAGTTGAGTACTGGAACACTTTTTTCTGCAAAAGTTATCAGAGAGCTTGTGTCGGGTTTACGTGGCAAGGTTTTGGTAGCAGGGGAGCTGCAGGGATGTCTTCAGTGAGAAGAGGCCCCAGGTTGGAGAGAGCCAGTTCCAGCCAGCTTCAAGATAGACCTGTCACTAGCCAAAGCTGAGCCCATTGGTGATGCTGGCGTGATGCCTCTGTGGTGACATATTTAAGAAGGGGGAAAAAAGCACTGCGCAGCAGCTGTGAGAGAGGAGTGAGAAAAAGTGAGAGAAACAACCCTGCAGACACGAAAGTCAGTGAAGAAGGAGGGAGAGGAGCTGCTCCAGGAGCACAGATTGCCCTTGCAGCCCATGGTGAAAACCATGGTGAAGCAGGTTGTCCCCCTGCAGCCTGTGGAGGTCCATGATGGAGCAGATATCCTCCTGCAGCCCATGGAGGCACCCCACACCAGAGCAGGTGGAGGTGCCTTGATGGAAGCTGCAGCCTGTGGAGAGGAGCCCGCACAGGAGCAGGCTTTCTGGCAGGGTGTATGGCCCATGGGCAGCGGCAGAGATAAAGTGTTATGAAGTGACCACGACCTCCATTCCGCATCTCCCTGTGCTGCTTGGTGGGGAGGAGGTAGAAGGATTGGCAGTAAAGTTGAGTCAAATTTTGCAGCTGGTATCGCAAATTAAATTGTATGATAGAGGAACTAAAATCTTAACCACTGTACTTTTGTATTGCCCTGAGCAATGTTTTTTTCTTTGACTGTGTTACTAGCTTTTTTCCTCCACCTATAAGCACAAAAGGAGCAAGAATAGTAGATAACCAAATACTTTTTATGTTTACAAAGTCCTTCTAGCAGTTTCACAAGTTTCAGAAAGTCAATTACAAGTGTCATAGGAGGGAAGATGTACACTGTAGTTTAATTAGAAGAGGGGACTGGGGGAGCCAACAAAGATCTTTCCAGTTAGATGAATCAGCACAAGTAGAAGAGTGACTCACAGCTGTGTTCATTTGCAGCTGAAATAATGACCAGAAAAATAAATGAATAGTCAAAAGATCAAATGTAGTGAAGTGCAGACTTACCTGTTTTCAAATCCAAGATGACAGTTTTGGGTTGCATTTCCAGGTGTGTACAGAGTAAATGGTGTTTTGAGGAAGAAAATGGTTAGAGATTCATAGATCACAGTTGGGAGTTGCACTACCTGGGAAGAGACTAATGATCGAAGTGGTAGTGTTTTAGCTCTGTGTTGGCTTTCAGTGTTAAATATGTGAAGATACTTTTGTAGATGAAAAAATGAGTACCATATTGCTGTACTTCGAGTACAGTACCACTAGTAGAAATAACAGTTAGCTTTTTAAAAATAAATAAATAGAGCATTATATAAACATTTGGGGGAAAAAAGAGAAAGAAAGAAATATGGTTTTCCTTGTTAGAGTAGGTTCTGTAAAGAAAATGAATATACTGTTTCCTAAAGATCTGATACACGACTAATACAGGAGAGTGTCAGACTTGTATAAAAGGTATTGTCCCAGTGCATGGGATAGTTTCTCTGTCCCCAAAATAAGATTAGAGTAGATTTTAATTCTGTGTGAGACTTTCCATTCTTTCAATTTTGGTGCTTTATTGCACTCATGAGGATGCTCGTGTTCTGTTTGAGACACAATGCCAAGATTTGCCTGGTTTAGTTGGTGATTCCTGTGGAAAATTCCAAAATTCAGAGAACTATCCTTTCTTCTTCGGCAACGTTTTTCTGGTTTATACATTGATTTCTAATATCAAATACTGCGAAAGTGCTACTGCTAGGCCAGTAGAGAACTTTGCTATATTTTTTTAAATAGCTATTACTGTGGTGAGTTACAAGTGATCAGAGCACATAATTGACTTTTTCATACTGTAAATCACTTGTTGGCTGATGTACTATAACCAACAGAATTATTAATGTGTGATGTTCTCTTGTGAACATTTAGGTTTCATACTTTATGGCAGTTTTATAGAATTTGAAGATTATATTGCAATTCAGTTTCATAAAACAAATCAAAATAAAAAAAACATGTAAATATAGTCAAGAAAGTCACTATGGCTTTTTTTTAATAAAAATAAAAATGTCTCAAGATACATAAAAATGAAGTTATATTCATCCCGTTTATTCTAAGGCCACCTTAAAATTTGAGATTACGTCAAGAAAAATTAATATTCCAACGTCAGTGAAAATATTTTTAGGATGATTTTTTGGATACTTGCTCAGCTCTCCAGTTGATTTTTATAAAGGAATTATTCAAATAATAGCAGTCGAGATGAAAAATCCTTTAACCTGGTTTTCTGTGTACCTAGTGGTTACATGAAAACAATTTTACATAGCAACTTTCTTTTAAAATATCTATTCGTAATTTTCTTTAATCTGTGTAGCAAACCATAACAAAATGAGTTGAGTGGAGGGATTGTCATCCAAATGTTCAGATACATTGCTGTGTGTTTAAATAATATCTTTATTTAAAAAGATTGATCCCTTTGGGGTTTAAGTGGAGATATCTTTCTCTTTTTCATTATTTCAAACTCTAGTCTGTATTACAGAGTTGCAATCCAAAAATAAAAAATCCAGTCAGAGTTAGTACATTCAAACAAATACATGCAAATACCCTGCTATTTTAGCTATATGGCTTGTGTGTTAAATTTTGATTCATGATATTAACTGTAACCTTGGGTTCAGAACAGTCATGACTCCATTGAAACAGACTTTTGATTTCTTATGCTGCTGGAAGGTATTATTCTGAACTTCTAAAGATCAGATACTTATCCTGTGACTGAATAGGGTCTAAATTTTCATATTTCCTATATGATTTGTGATAAAATTGTAGAATTATGAGAAAAAAATCACCTTAAAGTCTGTAGCGTGGCACGTTTTGGCATTTAAGATGGCAGCCTTTTGATGCTAATTGGACTTCTGCAATAGAGCTGTAACTTCAGGGGCAGTAGATTAGCGAGCAGAGAGCAATTGTTGCAGTAATAGCTGTAGGGTGTACTGTTAGAGGTGGGCACTCGAAGTAGGACTATACAATGTGATGAGTTACTACTTAACTGTAGAAGCAGACCTAGGAAATGTAAAAGCAAAGCACAAACAGCTTAAGAAAACATAGAAAAATACATGGATTGATATAAGTAATTGAATGAAAAGAAACTTCCCCCCCCGCCCCCCCCCCCAACCTTACACTTGTGTATGATCTCTTCTTCAGGATAACTACACGTTTGCCCAGCCAGGAATTCAGAAGAAAGTGAAAATGTTGGAAGAACTTGTTAGTCGGATTGATGGTAAGTCTTAAAAGCTTACTGAATTTCTAACTGATGTTTTATTGTCAGTGTTTCGTTAAAATGTTTGCAAGAAGTCAAGCCAACGTCACTGCAGTTACACCTACAATGGCGGAATAACATCGCCTTCCTCAGATGAGGTGTCATACTCAATCAATTTGTGGCACACTGGCCTTTGGAAGATCACTGTCGTGTATCATTTAAAAGAAAGCCACTAGAGCATGAGCCACTTTCATTACTTTTTATTAAGGCAATATAATCAAAATTCAATGGCAATTTCTTTGCAGCAGAGTAATGACCACATACAAAAGGCAGCCAGTATTCATTTCACATTAAGCTCAATGATTGTTATAATTCGGGCAAGTCACAGTGGTTGTTTATGGTTGTCCTTCGGCACTATGTTTTGTGCCTTTGTGCATCATTTTGCTATCTGGAATGCCTGAATAATTTCTCTGTGGAATCCAATTAATTATGAACTCTGGAAATAACATCTTTAATATTATAGATAAATTACAGTGTGTGCAAGGGTAATTTTAGATTATGCTTTCATGTTTTAGCAGGGCACTTTGAAATATTTTCTACCTTCATCCTTAAAATAATTCCCTTCATGAAATGCTGACTGTCATATTGCTAGAACAGAGTTTAATTAAATGAAATGCAAGAGATAATGCTTGCCCATTCTAAACATACTCTCTTGATAGTTAGTTAAATTAATGAATAGAGTATTAACAAAACGTTGCCAAGCAGAACCAGGCATATATTTGCGACACTAGCCTGCCAATGATGAGATAGAAAAATATTTCTTGTGTAGCTTAATATTTGATAATCTTCTTGGAAAGATTAATTCCATCTTTTTATTACACATACTGTGAGTTTTTCTTGTGCCCAGTGCTTACCACAGCAGATTTTGGTTTGGTCTGCACATATTTACATCCTGAATATTTGATAATGCTCTTTGTGCCCTTTTAGGATGTTACAGTATTTTTAATGATCAAAAACTTAAGGGCAGGAGAACAATGTCTATGTAGTATTGTACTATCAATGTAAATGTATGTAGAATTTTTGTTGTAGATGTATTTTTTGTTTAAAATGTAAGTGAATATTAAAAATATAAGGGGATACTTCTGTATATAGCGTAGCAAAATATTTATATTAAAAATATTTTTAAAGCAATGTATTTTGTTATTCCAAAATAATCTAACTGCTTGCAGTGTGACTTTTTATGTGTTATTTTGTGCTTATATCAATATAGGTGTTTATATTTTGATAATTTATAGAAGCAAATGATTGTATATTAAATAAAGTGCATAATTGTCATGCCTATAAATAGACTTCCTGAACTTGGTCAATGAATATTTATATAAAAAAATTCTTTAACCAAGTTTTTAAAATGAAAAATATCATTCTAATAATCAACCTTATGGTTCTGTTTAATAAAAATATTAAAGACAATACAAGATATTATTGTTTAGTTTCTAAGAAAGAAATGCTGAAGACTTATTTGTACCTTCAATGCCTTAGGGGGGTATAGTTAAACAATTTTTCTCAATGGTTAGGCTTGGGAAGCATTATTTTTGCGGCTTTGTGCTTAAATTAAAAGAAATAAAGACAGACAGTTGTAGCAGATAACTGTGTTTTCTTAAAATGTCTTTTACCAGGCTTTATAACGGAAAGTTAAGTGTGTGTTCCTGATTTTTATCTGATTTAAAATAATTTTGTGAGGTCTTTATAGGACTGTATGTGATAGGAAATTGTTGAAGTAGTCACACATCAAAAACTGTAATTATTTATTTGTCTTTCTAAATGTGGATCCAATTTTTTTCTTCAATGTTTTTCAATATAAATTGTATAGTATTCAATAAAGGAGGCAACCAATACAATGTATGTTTTACTTTGAGCTATATGTTATGGCAGATTTTGTGTCAATGTCTGTGTCTGTAGATAACTGCCAAGACTTTTTTAAAAATTAAGATAGCTACTGAACAATACCTTTTCTACACTTGAAATTTTTTTCTGGTGCTTTTTGTAAACATCATGAGTGTATGCTAGTTATTGTTTATTTTTCATACTGTCCTAAATACTTACAAAGTAACATCTTAGATTAACCTTAACTCTAGATGATTTACATGGTTGAGTAGTAGAGGATGCTTTCCTTGTTTTGAAGCAGTCTAGTTGGAGAAAGCAAAGCAAAATCCTAACTTGAAGGAATTGCTCATCTTATGGCAGGTATATTTTACAGTGTGTGTTGTCCATATGACATACCTGTAGCATATGTAGAAAAGATGTTAAAGCAAACTATTGTTAAAAATAATGGGGATTATAACACTTCAGAGTGAAGGAAATTTCATTACACATTTTTTCATTTTAGAAACTGAGTATTTTAAGAAGTTGTCATTGCTCTTTGGAAAGGAAGCCAGTAAATTTGGATGTAATTGACATTATGGAAACCTAGGACTATTTAGGTTGAATGGGGCCTCTGGAAGTCAGTGTTCAAAACTTCCGCTCTCGCATCTCTAGGGGGGTGGAGCCAACTTAGATCAGGCTGTGTAGAGTCTTGCCCTGATGAGTTTTGAGAAATTCTGGGGATGGAGATTCTGCAGCCTCCTTGAGTAAGGCTGTTCAAGGGTTTCACTACCATCATTGTGATACTAATTTTTTAAAAAAATATAAATGATTAGTATTTTTGTTTATGGAACTGATGTCCACTGCCTTTGATATTATCTCTGTGTACCTCTGAGAAGAATCTGACTCCATCTTCCCTACACTCTCCTGTTAGATAGTTGTAGCTGTTCATAGACTTTTCTTTTAAAGGCTGAACAAATCCAGTTCTGTCAGCCTCCTTTCATGTATAAAGTGCCCCAGCTTAACTACCTTGGTTGCCTCTGTGAATACAGAGAAGAATCACTTCTCCTGACCTGTTGGCTTCTCTCTTGCTTAGAAAGCCCAGTACAGCCTGCTGGCCACCAGGACCCTCAAGTCCTCCTTGACAGAGCTGCTTTCCAGCCATTCAGTGCCCAGTCAGTGCTGTTGAATGAGACTGTTCCATCCCAGATACAGGACGTTTGCCTTGCCTGAACTTCAGGAGGTTCCTATCAGTCATTCCTTCATCCTGATAAAGTCCCTTCAAATAGTAGCCCTGACTTTCAACATGTAAACCGCTTCTCCCAATCATCCACAAACACAGAGTCCACTCTATGCTATCATTAGTTGTTAATAAAGGTGTTGCACGGTACTGGCCCCAGTATTGACCCCTGACAGATGACATTAATAATTAGCGGTCTATTGGACATTGTACTGCTGATCACAACCCTTACAGTGGTCCAGTTAAAGTTTTGGGTAGTAAAAGATAGCGTTTTTCAATATTCTTAGGACTGTTTCTTTTTGTCTAGAAGACTGTCTACTCAGTTACTTTCTTCTGCCAGAGAAATGCACCAAAGTACACGTAAGATTAAAATAAAGTTTTAGTTGTTAGATAGGCACTGGTGGATGTGTACTGGTGTCATTTCATAAACTTTTGGATGCCTCAATTTGGGGATCCTGACCTGATCCTTTCTGATGAATGCCTGACGTAGTTTGATTAAATTATATGTTATTGTGCTTTACACTTCTCCATTTCTTTTTGGTTTTGTCTTTTTATCTTTATACTGGATCTACTATATTGTAGCTAAAGGAAAATGTATGGTTGATATGAATTCAGTAACTTTGCTTTTAAAAAAGAAATCTTATGATCTATATTTACTGTAAATATCCAAAGTGCTAATTAAGGTTACTGTGGAAGAAAATAACGTTCCTGTTGCTGTTGTGTCACGTTATTTTCTTGATGCTGGGTAAGTGCATGGTGAAGAGAATCTTAACATAATAAGTAGGTGCATGAGCGGATGAAGCTCGTACAGCTTGTTTGCTAATAATAATAATGGATTACCAGTGGATGAAAAATGATGCTCGCCCTTCAGAGGGTGTTAGTGCATTATGTTAGTGGTTCAAGCAACCGTCATTAACCCAGCCTTGTGGATCACAACTCCTCTCAAAGTAACTGTCCTTGCGCCTACACTGCAGAACATTGCAGTAGACTTCAAATAGCCAAGCTACTCTGTAAATGATGAATCATGTGTTTAATGGAATTTTTGAATTTGTTAATAGAATGTTGTTATAGACCAGATGGAATTTGAAGATAAAACATTATTCAATTTCATTTATCTCCTTGTTATCACATTCGGATTTTTCTAGGAATTATGCAAAAATATTGAGAGGAAGGATCAATAGATAGCTCAATGATATAAGGAATCTGTTACAACTAATTATTTTTTCTGTTTCCCATAACGTCAGTAGAGCTTTTCTGCCCTAAATCATCAACCATCTCTCGTGGTTTGTAGAAGGTCACGCTCATGTGACATGCTGTCTTCCATTTTGCTTCATTTAGGCTTGAAAGCAAAGAAACGTGGTGTAGAAATGCCAAAATTAATTCAGGATTTGTATTTCCGGAATTTACAGATGTTTAGCATTTGGCTGGTTTCATGCTTGGGAGAGTCTCAGCTTCTTCAGTTTACTGTAGGACATCTGGTAATTACATTAGAGTTTGAGGTAGCCAGGTGGAGAAGGCTGAGCATTTGTAGGTAAAAGTAGTCTTAGGTTTCCAAACATTGATTAAAGATCTTAAAATTGCATGACATTCTCACCAAATTAGCAAGAAGGCAGTTCTAGAAAAAAAAAAAGCCTATTATAAATTTATTTTTATTTATGTCAGCTTCTCATTAGCATTACAATGAACTCTAAAAGCAGTATTGACAACTCAACTTAGTATGAATATTCTGCATCCTCTCTGAGGGCAAGTTTGGGAAGATTTTTTTTACTATATCTTTTATAGAAAAGCTCCTGGGATTTGCATCTGTGTTCTACACACCATGATCTGTGCTTATGTTTTCTTGTAGTTAAATAAATTCTGTGTTATTTATGTTCCAGATTCTTGCACCACTAATCACCAATCTTATTGTAGAATTGGCCCATGAATCTTAGTAACAAGAAATGGAAAAATAAAAATGCAGAAAACTATT
>VYZM01018481.1:45345-60777 GCA_013398915.1 Dromas ardeola
GAAGAAAGAAGAAGGTTAACAGGATGGGAAATTGAAAAAGTGTTAGGCATAAACCCTGTTATGAATGCACACTTTGGGCTACTGAAGTCCAATTAATGCTACCTGGAAGTAGAAGTGCCTCATCAAACATATTTCTCACTGTTGTTTGTTGCACTTTTAATATTAAGTTTGAGTTCCACCTGGGAACACAGGATGTATTTTTAACTTTTAGCGATAACGGTAGATCTTACTTGATCACTACTAACTGTTTTTCCTACAAGTTCCTTCCATTTTGCACTGGATACTACAGAATTGTTACTTGCCTTTGATTTCCTGAGGCAACTCGGTCTCGCTTCCATGTCTCCTCTAGTATTTTCTTCTTTTGCTTTTGGGATCAGCATCTTGGGCTTTTTAGTGTTGGAGCGTTGGCTGTATCTATTGTGTATGAGAAGATAATTCTCAGTCATAGCTACTAGCTGTACGTCTAGTGAGCTAGGTTCAAATAGACCATTATCTCTAAGTTGTAGGCTATGAGGACAATATAATTTGGTAATATTTCTGGTTTTCTGCCAGGCATCTTCATTTTATACAGGACTTCTCAATTTATTTTTTTAAAATGTTTTTATTATAATTCTTACAATGGTTTATTTTATCCAGGTATAAGAAGCAAACTAATTCTGGAACCAAGATATAATCAGCATTTAAATCTTTTACTTGCATCCCTACTATTACTTGAAGCAGAACTGTGTATCATAATGAGATCTTGTCTTCAAGTGCACATTTGTGATCTTTTGAATGTCTTTTTCAGTCATCAGGAACTTCTTTTGTTTATTAATATATATTAATGAAAATTAATATACATGACTAATAATAACTCACAGCTAAACTGCAGTCTTGACAGACTTAGTTTTGTTCAGACTTCCATTAAGTCAGGTTGGGAAGTTGTAAGCCTTAATCTGCATCTGGCAACATCTGGTGTTGAGATTTTTACTCCAAACGCTCCTTTGCCATTGTCCCCCATAAGCATACTGGCTTTAAGCGATGTAGAAATGATTCGGGAAGAGAGAGAATGAATTACAAAATTTGCTTTCAGTAGGTTGAGTACACAAAAAGAAAGCAGTCGTTTACTGATGACAGAATTCCTTCCTTTGGATGTTCAGTATGTGGAAGCTATAATTTTAAACAAATGGCAATGTTTGAAGAATCTAGGTGTAGTAGAAAAGATTTCAACATTTTGTTAGTATATTGACTGAACGGATAGTACAGATGAGCTGGTGGTGGATGTGTTGGTTGTGGAGTCTCTAACTGGATGAATGCAGTTTGTGGTAACTCAGAGGCGCGCCGTACGCAGTCGCTGCTTTTCAGGGAGTTCTGGTCTCACGAGTGCAAGCCTGCAAGGACAACCCGTGTGGGTAACACCATTTCTAGTAAGCAGTGTTCCACTAGATGATGTAGTTTATTTGTGTTACAGTACTCTCTTTTTTAATAGCTACCCACACTTTTAGAAAGTTCAGCTAAGTAGAAATAAATGCCTGCTATAGTACTGTATTAAATAGAATAAAATCTAGTTGATCGGTTGCTTTTCACAGTTAAGAAAACAGTACTAAAGTTTTGTAGGTGGAAACTAGTACTTGGAAGCTGTCAGTCAAGTATCAAGTCACAGCATTATGAAGAAACTGGAAAAGAAACATTCCACTATTTACTTAGATTGTACGTAACATCTTATACTTGTAATGGGCTGGGCCATGAAAACTTTTCTGTAGCCTAGAAATTGCGACGTTGCACATGGAGAGAAACATCATTGTTGCCAACTCAGCATCACACAAATTGTGGCAGTGCTGTTTACTGGTTCTAATCTAATGGTCAGGCAAATTCCAGGCTTGTGGGCACACGCCTTGTGAATGAATTTGAGATAAAACCACATGATTTTCTTTTTTAAAATTCATCCTTTTCATAATCAGTGGCAAAATTTAACTGATAATCTGATACCTTTAGTAAAAGGTAAATATTTGCACGGTATTGGATGGGAGAAATCTGATTAACCATGAGGTAATGAGATGCCAGGCATTGTAATATTTTGGCTATTTGTCACAGAACATTTTAAAAATTTAATTATGGATTTGCTGTAACCTATTTTATGAAGCTTCATTATCACCATTAACTGTCAAATTGAGTGATTTAAGTCATAAATAATAATTTCTTACTACATTTGACCTAACATGGGATGAAAGTTGTCTGAATTTTAAACTGATTCATTTTTTTTTTCAAAACTGCTTTGTAAGTAAAGGAACAAATTCTATCAAGTTCCTATCAAATTCTGCAGCTGAAAACTTGCTCGATTTTTATCTTTCTTACCGATGGAGAGAAGACAGGAGGAGAAATTTGGATCAAATTGGTCTATTAAACAATTTTTTTAAAAGGTATCTGGAAAGACGTGAAGTTGTATTTCATAGCAAGAGTTACGTGAGGGGAAAAAAACATGAATGAAGTAGTGACTGAAGACCTCGAGTATCTCTGAAACAATTCTTAGTTATGCATAGTAGTTCTGTCTCTGCTAAGTTCCACCATAAGTTTATTACTTGCCAAAAAATATTTATTTTTTAAAAACCTTCTTGTCATTGTTAGATTCATATTTTCATACAGGGAATCTTCCAAAAGAGCCGTTAGAGAATTAAAAAAAAGACAGACTCCTTTGTTAATTCTGCAAGAGACTTTATGTATTTCAAAATGAAAGGGGTTTAAGTTTTGAAACAATGGTTCTTCTGGGTGTCATTCTTTCCTATTAGGTGCCTGTATTATTATCTCTAAATTCATAAATCATGATGCTTATTTATTTCTTTGCAATGTCAATTGTTCTTAAAAAAACTGATGAAAAAAACCAAAGAGAATTGGACAGTGGAGATTCTCATCTGTAGTAGATGCGGAACTTGTTTTCTGAAATGTGTCAGTGCTTCGCGCTGTTGGCTTTCTTCAGCTTGTCTCCCATTATGTTAGTCTCTGAGTGATTAGTCTGTAATGCCTTTATTTGCATGGGCCAGAAAGAAGATAATCCTGCTAGAGGGCCACTGGAAAACAGGAGCGCTCGCATATTTCCGTATCATCTTTTCATATGTTAAGGAGCAATGCACAAACATCACTCTGTGTGTAATTGGCAGTGCCAATAAGCCTCTGTGGCAAAGATTTGCTCATTATTTTACTGTTCATTTTGGATTGGTACCGGAGGAGTTACTCTTGTAGCTAGTGCATGCTCTTCAAGAGGAATTGTGTGGCTCCTCATGAGAAATACACACTTCTCTTCCTTTCGTTGAACTAAAAGACCTATTTATCAGGGATGCTTGGTTTAACTGCATTTCAGATAGTTTTCAACAATTAGTGCCTTTTTATATTGACAATGAAATATGTATAAAGTATTGATAAAATGGAGTTAAAAATGAAGTGCCCGGGGTATGAAATACGAGTACAAAATGAACTTTAAGTAATTTCCAAAAGTCTCAAAAATAAGTCTAAAGTCAAATGTCAGAAAAGATTGCTAGGGTTGATGAGAATCTTTAAATAAAGGTCATCACCAAAAGGCTAATATTCTGAAGTAATAAATTATACAAACGGATGTGGTGACATCATGCTGTGCCACTGTAATATGACAATTTATGCATAATTTTACCATTATTTTGTGATTCCACTTTGCTTATGTATGTGTAAACTTTCCCAGGCTCTCATTCTGACAGTATCCCTCAGTCAGGACAGCAGTTAAGCTGTGCTTTAGTACAGATGATTTTTGTTCTTACTTGTGGCTTTAGTTTGTGATTCTGTGGTCACATACAACTTTTATTCTGAAATCAGTAAAACAGCATGAGAATAAACATTAACAATAGATATTTTTATATGTATACGTCTTCTGCCATAGGAAGTGTCTGTTTAAAGGGGCTAAATGTGATCATTCAAGCTAATATATCCAATAACTGCATTTATTAAATTATAAATAGTTACAAATGCTTTTTCTGTTCAAAATGCATATTTTTGGCGGTATGCTACTTTGGAATGCATCTGTATAATATATTTTATTCTTTAATCAGAAGACTTGCTTCGCCAAAACTTTATATATAGATTTATTGAAAGTATTGGGAAACTTCTTAAACGTAATTCTCCTTTCTTTTGAATTTTGACAAAAGAACTATTTTTTTTTTAAACTGTAAAATAATTTTACGATCAGAAACTGAAGTAAAAGTATTTTTTATAAAATACTTGAAGTCTGAAAGATGACAGTAATTATATATCTTTCTTGTTCATTGCGCACATGTACTTATTTTCATTGAAATGGAAAATTTAAATTTAGGCTATGGCTGTCCAAATTACCTTTATCAGCAAAATAGCCTCTACTCACAATTACTTACAAAGAAGGAAGAATTAGCTTTTTTAGTCAATGGATCTTCCATTCCAGTCTTGTATCAATTGTATATAATGCACAGAGTTTAGTGGTCTATTTTTCAACTTGTTTAGACTAGAAAGTGACTTTCAAGAAATTCATTTAGTTTATTAACAACTGTACTTGAAATATCATGACAGGCACAATTTACTGTTCTTCATTACTTATTTTCAATGGCTGCAAGCAACCAAATGAAATTTCTGTCTGCTGTGTGAAGAACAAAAATGTTTGTGAGTTAGTAACTGCAGTTAGAAATAAAACTGACTTTTTTTTTTTTTTGCATCCTGCTTGATGTAGTGGATTGTATAATTGTAATAGTCTGCAATATAGGTATCTACATGTGACATTTAAAATACAAATTTAACACAGTATCTCACTTCAGTATATTTAACTTGCAGCTAAATTTGCCTAGAGCAAAGGCAGACACACGGTAGTAATTCTATGCTTGTCCCAAATAACTAACCTAATCATGGTGCTCTAGGTGAAGACCTGGCTGAAGGGCAGGGCTCAAAGGGTAGTGATGAATGGGGCTACATCTGGCTGGCAACTGGCCACCAGTGGTGTTCCTCAGGGTTCAGTTCTAGGGTCGATTCTGTTCAATATTTTTATCAATGATCTGGATGCAGGAGTTGAACGCACCATTAGCAAGTTTGCTGATGATACCAAACTGGGAGGTGCTGTTGACTCTCTTGAAGGACAAGAGGCCTTGCAGAGGGATCTAGATGGATTGGAGCATTGGGCAATCATTAGTGATTTATTTAATATTTGAAAATTTAACAAGTCGAAATGCTGAATTCTGCACCTGAGATGGAGTGACACCAGGCACAAGTATAAATTGGGAGAGGAGTGGCTGGAGAGCAGCCCTGCAGAAAGGGATGTGGGGGTGCTGGTCAACAGTGGGTTCAACAGTAGTCAGCAGTGTGCCCTGGTAGACAAGAGGGCAAACCGCATCCTGGGGTGCATCAAACACAGCATGACCAGCTGATCCAAAATGGTGATTACCCTGCTGCAGAAGTTGTGGAATGTCCTTCTCTGGAGACATTCAAAACCCACTTGGATGCGATCCTGTGCAGCCAGCTCTAGGTGAACCTGCTTTGGCAGGGAGGTTGGACTAGATGATCTCCACAGGTCCCTTCTAAACCCCTACCATTCTGTGATTCTGTATTCAGCATTGGTGTGGCCTCGCTTTGACCACTGTGTGCAGCTCTGGGCCCCACAATTTAAGAATGATGGTAAGGTCCTTGAATGCTTCCAGAGGAGGGCAACGAGGCTGGTGAAAGGGCTGGAAGGAATGTCCTATGAGAAGCCACTAAGGACTTTGCGTTTGTCTAGTTTGGAGAAAAGGAGGCTGAGGGGCAACCTCGTTGCTCTCTACAGCTTCCTGAGGAGGGGAAGTGCAGATGGAGGTGCTGAGCTCTTCTCCCTGGTATCCAATGATAGGATGCGTGGGAATGGCTCAAAGAATGTGTTTTTATAAAGAAAGACAGTAGGAATGTCTTATTTAGGCATTAACAAAGGCTTCTTGTCATATATTTCTCCAAAATAAGACATTAGCATTTCTGCAGTTGTTCTCATTTACACCATGCCAATGTCATACTTGAGCCTGTGAGCTAAAACCCATTAACAGAATGTCTGTGATCCTTTTTGGAGGAAATTCTGCTAAATATATAAAATCTGTGTAGCAGATTAGTTCTGTTAGCTCTAGCAATAACCCATGCAGGTGATTATCACAACTTTCAAATAGTAAAAGTGCTACAATAAACATAGTGTGTGTGAGTACTGCTTTAGAAACCATCGATTTGTACTCATTTTTATTTGTATTTATTTGTTATATTGAGAAATTATTTAAGTTGCAAGTTATTTAAATTTGCTCACTGTATTTCCTACACATTAATCTCATTTTTTTTTGTCTCCGGTGAATGCAGCCTTTACATGTACTTTCCTTATATTTCTTTGCCTTGTTAATTTAATATTGTCTTATTTTTATTACAAACATTTTATTTTTAGAAGCTCTTATGTTATTTGCAAACCTTGTTTCTTGTAGTCTTGCCCCAAATAAGCCTCAGAAATTAGTATCTAATCATTTCACTTCATAACTTTGTGCATTTTTTGTTGTATATTGTAAAGCTTTGACTTTAATCTTTTCTTAAGATAGCACAACTGAGAACAGTTGTTTAAGCCATCTAGAGGCAGAAAAATGAATCCAATGTAATGTTTAAGTAGTCATTTCTATTTTGGGGATTTTGACTCAGTTGTAAGAGTCTGCACGCACCAACACGTTTTATTTGCTTGGGATTGGAGGAGTATTTTATTTTTTCAAACAGTTCATTTAATACTTAAGGACTTCAGAAAAGTTGCAGTAAAATGTCTCTTTATTTTGTCTTCAGAGCAAGTTCATAGGCACTTGGATCAGCATGAGGTGAAATACTTGCAATTTGCTTTCCGTTGGATGAATAACTTGCTGATGAGAGAAGTCCCTTTACACTGTACCATCAGGTTGTGGGACACATACCAAGTAAGTACTCTTTTAAACCTCCATATCTCTGATGGTCTGTTTTGGACATGCTGGTATGTTTGTGTGTATTTTTTCTTGTACCTTTGGTTTTCATGTCATCTGAGAATCATCAAAATAAGGAGAAAAAGCCTTCAGTGATCATTGCGACTTAGAAACATTTAATGTCTTTAGTCTTCTTGCCCTTCAAAACCAAGCACTTGATGTCATGAAAATTTATAGTAGTAAAATGAACACTCACTCAAAGGATGGGTTAGCGTCAATACTCCCTTCTGTCTCTTCAGAGAAGCAAAACATTGACTTGTGCTTAATCAATGTCCTCCACCGATTCTGAGTTGCAGGCTTCTTACTGCCTGCCTGCTTAACTGCTCAGTCCAATACTAGCTTCCAGTCTCCAGTTGCCAGCATTCATCCTTCTGTCGTGTCTTCTTATTGTTTGTCCAGACAAAACTCCTCATGTCACTGACCTCTAGTTGAGGTAATTATTTTTCCTCAATAATTTCTTACCTGATTGTCAAATGAAGGAATTGATATCAGAGAAAAATTGTTTACCTGTTCTTAGTTCTGTTACTTGATGTTCCAGTAGCTTCTGGTAGCAATTTTTAACTATGTATTTGAACAATATGCTCTTATCTGCTAACTTTGTTGTTGAAGTTATTGGAGGGGTGGAGGGGAAGGGAAAAAAATAAAAATATTATAATTTCCGTAAGAATTTTCAACTGAATTAGTCTAATAAATACGGGAATAGCTCATAATTTATAATGTCTCATAAAGAGATGTAACATCTTTAAGTATCAGTGTATTTACATCTGCTCGTTATGTAGCAATGTTTAGTTAGTTTCATAGACTTTAATGCCGGAATGTCCACTATTCATGTGTCTAATAGAGGGTTAAGAATTGCTTGCTACTCATTTAATGAGTCCAGTACGTTGTTTCGGTGAAGTGTGTTTTATAGAAGGGTATACAAATCTGTTAAGGAAATGTTAGGAAATGAGGAATCTATCACTTCTATTGTTGGTCTGTCGTAAGAGGTGTTATCCTTGCAGGTTTTATTTGGTTGTTCAACTTCAACAAATTTCGGAATGGAATTTGGCTATTGCTTCCATTTGGGGTCCTCTTATCTCCCCCTTGTCTCATCATTCATTTCAATATCTGTTATTACCTGGCATTTCCTTCCAGTGGGAAATATTTATCTTTATAAGATCTTTCTGATAAACTGAAAGATTGAGCCATTTAAATGTTTACTGTAGCTAATTCCTCGCATTTTGAATAATTTTTGTTTATATTGCTGCAGCATTTCTAACTCCTGGAGGTTTTTTACCATGCTAACTCCAGCACTGCATTTGGTATTTGATTAGTGTCATCGATGTGCTAAAATGATGTAGAAGCTCTTCCTTAATCCAGCTGACCACCGATACATGTCCAAGGAGTAGCAGTTTTTGCCCAGACTTCACTTTCAGCTCATCTATGAGCTATGATTCTATGATAATGTTGAGAAATTTCTTTTGACAACCAAGCGTGTGGTTATTTCTCACACTAACTTGCCATGCTGAAAGGATCTTTATTCATAAGTGGCTCTGATTATTTCTTTCCGATTTTGAGCAAATTCTGTTGTATTACAGTAGTTCTCTATAATATTTAAAAGCTTAATGCTTAAGTATTTACATGGGATTTCCAAGAGTATCTTTTAAGTGAATATTTCTCATACCTAAATGGGATTCTCATACCTAAGTGGGATTATTTTTTGTGTATTAAACATGCTTAAAGAGTAATTCTGTGTTTTGACTCAGCAGGTGCAGTAGGTCTGTGCTGTTTTCTAGGTTTTGTTAGTTAGCAGACTGTTCCTGTGTTGGTGAATGGTGTATTTAAAGCCAGTAAGAATATCTTAATGTAGACAGTCACCTATATTGCCAACCTTTTTCTGAAACAACTTTAAGTAATTCTACAGGTTGCTAATCAGATTTCAGTTGTGCTTGTACCAAATTTATTATCAACCTATAATACGCATTTATCAACCTGATAACGTAGACAATAAATGCAGTGAACCTACAACAGCCAGTAAAGTTTGTGCAAAGTTTTTGCTAAAGTGTTAAGCAGTAACATTATAGATTTTTGCACAAATAACTTGTCACTAAGCCATTCCGTTGCATATGATTTCTAATTTCATCATGTACAACTCTATCAGCAGTGCTGCTTTCCAAATGGAAAACACATGTTAGGGGTGGAATTTGTTCAGTTAGTTTTATCTTCCAATTCATATTTTTAACTGTAAAGCCTGCTACAGGCCCAAATGCCATTTAGAGATATATTGGTGAAGGAGATTTTCAGAGGGTCTAGCTATGGATGGAGCTATGATGTTGGATTTGAAAGACAGATGTAAAATTAGTAAAGGCAAAAATATAATAGAGGATCTTATTTTTGAATGAAATTTAGCTTTCCAGATACAGACAGAAGAACCAATCCTACTGATAATTGTAAGGGCCTGGAGAGATCCTTAACTGCTTTTCTCACTATACTCAAAGACTGATGTTGCTGTTATCAGGCTTGCTTTTGCTACCTCATCTGTCCTAAACCAGGAAAGTAAGAAAACATGGGGATTTTCCTTAAATTTCCACACCTATGCCTTCCGCTATTTTAGTGGCTACTCAGGATGTGCATGTACTGACTTTCTCGCCCTGATTTTCTTGAACTACTATAAACAGAAAAGCCTTTAACTGCAGTATAAGTTCAGAGGGAAGATGAACTAACCACGTTGCAATGTAATATTAGCCACAGCATGGACTACAGGTATCCCTGTGCTGCTGATGTGTGGGCTTTTGCTCAGACTCTACCTATCGTATGGCTGTCAGGAAGGGATGGGGCGTTTTGAAAGGCACTGCTTACAGGCAGCTCTAGTCCCAGTGCGCAGCATGATTTGGGAAGGGCATGGGTGCAGTGCCAGAGGGAGGGTCAGGATAGGTGGGACAGTCGGATTCCTTCATGTGGAAGGAATGGGAAGATAGGTGGAACGGTCAGCTTCTTTCATGTCTGCACCGGGAGTGTGTTCTATCTCCCCTATCTCCTGCAGAAACCCAGGTTGATGGTGGATGGCTTCCCTCCCCTCCCAAGGGTTAGAGAACAGTGGCTTCTCTTGAAAGAGAGGATCCTGCCAATGATGTTTTCAGAGAAACAAACGTTTTGTCTCCTTTGTCTTCCCCTCTCCCCATCAAAGCTGAAGTAATACCTTGTCTCACTGAGCTGCACGTTTTCCTCTGTTTGCAGTGGAAAGATAAATATTGTGCTGTCTCCAGCTTAAATTCCATATTGGTCATTCTCGGAGCAGGCCCCATTTTCTTATGAACTGCAACAGGGGGGTTTTCAGGGGAATGACAGCACACTGAAATAGTCTGCTGTTATGTATTTCCTGGCACAGTAGGTAACTGTTGTTGTCAGGAGTTGTTAGAATCGCATTCTGTCTCTCAAAATCTGTTGCGCTTCTTCCATGGACTTTGGTGAGAATAGGATTGCACACTTAAATGATGTCCATCTCTGTCTCGGTATGTACAGTAGCAAAGGTTCTCTGGTTGGTGTCATAGTTTCTGTCTAGTTTAATTTAGGATTCATCAGTCATTTGTTAGGCTCTGTGAAGTAAAACAATGAACATATAATCCAAAATACCTGTACCTAAGCTAGTTAAAGTTGAGGGGAAGAGAAAATTGGAAAGGTTCCCAAATCCTCACTTCAGTAAGTACTCTGGTATTCTGTAACTGTATCTATGAAATCCACTGAAATATATCAGTGTCTTCTATAGCAGAACTTTGGAAAGTAGAAAAATCAATGACATTGTGCATGTTGCTTACAAAGGGTATGTTATGAGAGCTTCTTAGCCATAAATATTTAGTTTAGTTTATTCTTTAACCTGAATTGTATTTTCATGGGAGTGAATTATTGCACTTTTTCACTTGATTTTCCCTTTGCTATTGCTGGTTTTTGTTGTGTTTTTTTTTTTTTTAAATATTTATGCTGTAAATACTGTGTAAATTCTTTCAAAATAGAAATTGCTTGTTGTTACGCCCGAGATAACTCAAATCTTAAATCTGTAGGACTGATTAATATGAGTGTTCATTGACGTTGTCAAGTGCAAAAGATTCCACAAACCAAAATAGTATAACATAAGACTTCAGTTGTATCTTTTTATTCCCTCTTGCCTTTTTGTTTTACATTTTTGCATATTTTTTTGGCATAAAGGATTGGTAAAATGAGATAGCGTGATGGCTGAATTATTCAGGATATATAAGTGTTTAACCTATTTCTATGGACTTATGAAATGCAAGTTAGTTTTATATTTGTTCTGTGCCAGAGGGGCATTTTGACACTAATTTAAAGATTGCTTTGTGTATTTGAAACTGACTTCTGTTGGCTCCTAAATCTGACTTAAAAGATTCAGCATATACTGTATTAAAAATGTTGGGGATATCTCCATGCTCAGTGTTTGTGCTGTTCTACTCTAGATAAATATTTTAAATGTTTACCATCAAAACCTCAGAAAGTATCCTTGCTTCAATTTAAGACATTTTACTGAAGTTTGCATCGAGTTTTTATTTTGGTTTATTTTATTTCTTAAAATGTGTGTTGTCGTTGAGCCAGTTTTAAGATACGCTGTGTTTATGTAGCTGCGTATTTCTCTGTTGGGTGGGGGGAGAAAGCAATGCCATTATGTTGCATCCATTTTAAACTCTTCATCCTTGACTAGAAATGGCAATACAGGTCTTGAAAGTCAGCGGTTGTATACCAATGCTTAGAGCAGAACAGTGTTTAGTTTTAACTATCGGTATTTTTAAACTCCTTAAATATTGAGTTCAAAACTACACTTGTTTTCTGGGCAGTTTGGAGCTGGAAGGAAGTCTTTAACAATGCCATCAAATCATCCTGATACAAGATAACATGGTGTTGTACTGACTGGTGTTTTAAATAGCCTAAGAATTTTCGTTGGCATATATGTACTTCATTTTACTTACTTTTCACGTAGAATGGAGTGCATGTATTTTTCATTACGGTGTCTTCCTTCTGGTCTGATGTTCTTACATAAATTACCTTTTTGTGCTGTCTTTTGTGCAGTGATTTCTCAGTGTAAGTAACTCTGTAGTAGTACGCAATTTGCAGGAGAGGCACTGACACAAGTTCCATAGCTAAAAACTTGCTCAGTAAAAAAAATATTGTAGCAGCTATGTATGTTAGTTTTTGATTTTAAATACATGGTGGTAAGTGCCTTGTGAATGTTTAGAGTTCAAGTTTACAACCTAATATTTAGTCCTGCCAGGAAGACTTCTTGTTTAGTACCGCTTGCCTCACTGCCGTATGCCAGCTCACCAGTAGGCTGATGTAGTGGCAATGAGTGACATGCTCAGACTCACAGGATACACTGCAAAACAGGCAGGTGAGATAGGTTCTGTTTACAGTGCCCTGGTGTCCTACTTTACAGCTTTACCCTATTCTTGTTTGAGGAAAACTTTAGTTTTACCAAGATATCTTAAGGCTTACCATGGAAAAGAAACGCTAATTAAAGCATATAATCCTACCATGTAAAATGCAAAACAGTTACAAAGTTTTACAGAAGGTATAGGAAAAAGCAAATAATAACACTGATAGAATTTGACAATATTGGTGAGTTGATTTCCTGTCTCACTGCTGAAATAGGCTTTTCTCCTAGTTCCTGTTACCTCCTACTCCTTGGCAGTATCTGTTAGTTTTCTTCAGATGAGCTCAATGAGGGGGCTGATGAGCGCCACAGCCAGTGCAATGGAGAGAGGATGAGAGAGCAGAGCTGTGATTTAAACTCTAGTGTTAAATCAGAATGGTTGCTTGTCCTTTTCCAGCTTATTTGCCGTCTTTTCGTAAGATTTTATTTCTTGGTAGACAGTACATTTCTCAGGTTGCATCCATTAGACAAACTTCAATAGAGAGCACCCATTGCTGGTGGAACCTACTGGCTTATGCCTCTCTTCCTGAAGTCCTGCAGGTGGGTCCAGGTGGTATTTTTTCCTCCTTGAAAATTAAAGTTTCTTCTTCATCCAGGAGAGCGATGCTTCCTTTGCTCAAAGTAAACATTATTTAATTTTTCTGGAAAATGTAAGTCTGTTTTCATTAGACTAAGTATTATCATATGTACTTGACCAAGCATTTATACCCTTTCCTTCTTCAAAGAAGGGTGGAGTTTATGTTCCTTCTCTTTGACTTAGCGTTCAATTTTTATTGTCATGTATCTCATGTTGGACCTCGTATACTCTATTGCCCAGTATGGTAACAGACATCTTTGTTTCCCATTTATTTGTTGGTATCGTTTTTGTAGCTCATTACTAGCTTTTGATCGAGGGGATTTTGTTTAAAAGTAGACATCTGCTCTTATATTTTAATAAACAACATTGGTATGATTTTCCAGAAGCACTGAGGAGCCAAAAATATTCTTGAAGCTCATGAAAAGCTGCAGTAGCACAGGTTTTCTCTTTATCTAAATGGAAAAGTAGAGGTCTAAATCTAGGGACATACTGAAAGAAATGTTTGGTTACAAAAATTGTAACACCACCACCTCCTGCCAAAAAAAGCCAAACTAAAACAAAAAAGAGGTGGGGAAAAAAGTTACATATAATAATGTTATTTGTCTGGCCATCAAACATTGAAATTTAAGAAATGTTCAAAAATGCAGTTACATTTTTTTCGTGTGTTTCCATTTTCTTACATAGACTCAATCAGAGATTTTGATTCCCTGAACATGAGAATGATTTAAGTCTGTTTTTCAGTAGAATTGTCTTGTGATTAGTATTTATTTAAAAAAAAAAAAAAATCAATTAAAGTCAAACAGGAGTGCATTTCTCAGCAGACACCAGAGAATCTATACAAGAAAGATATTTTTACTACTCTGGTCTCAATCAAAGCCTTAAGCCACCTGAGACAAGAGACTCAAAATACATCTACTGAAAGCAGATTTAATTTTTGTGGTCATGAATATTTTTCTTTTTATGGCAGTTCTGACATCTTTTTTCCATACTGAGTCCACGATATTACGTAGACAATTGTTCTCATCCTTTTCTTCAGCAGGAGCATAAGACTTCTCGCTGTCCCAGGGGTTCGGTCTTTTTTCTTTTTTTGTACAAAGCATGGTTTGGACCATTAAGAACATTGAACCAGGTTAGGTTAAGTGGACAACAACAAACATTTAGAGTGAGAGCAGAAGAGTGGGGAAGGTATACACCCTCCCATCTTCTAGTACTCAGAAGCTTTATTATATCTCTCTGTTTTATGGTTTGGTTTTTTTTTTTTTAAATACCCATTGAATATTATTAAATACGCATCTAATTGTTTTAAAATATACTGTTTAAAACATCCTGTGGCAGTGATTTTTTGGAATTTCTTTATGCAGCGTGAAAAGAAATTCTCCTGTGACTTAACAAAAGATTCTTTTGAATACACTTCCACTTATTTTGTTGATTATGAGAAATTGTGTCAAATCATTCTTTATTCACTTTTTCCCCATCACTTGTTTCAAAACTGTTTTCTATCTCTGTATGCAATCACTCCTTTTCTGAGCTGAAAAATATCTGTACTTATAGAAGCCATTTCATGTACTTTTGTGCTTGTCTTTCTTCTCTGTAGTCTTTATAGTTTTACTATAAATTTTATTTCTGTCATATACTAAATCGAAACTTCTTCAAGAGATGAGCATGCCATAAATTCATGGAATGAGATGAAGTTGTTTTCTATTTCTTTTTTTTATTTCTGTATTTATAATTTCTCGTGGCGTTTCTCCTGTTGAATATGAGTGCTTTCAGGTGACTGTTCACAGTTAGTCCAACTTGTCTGTCTTAGTGGTTAATGTCAAGGACAACATCAGGTATGTCTGCTTTGCAGTGTTTTTCCCTCTGTGTGTATACCCAGACTGAATTTCACTTGCCATTTTATTATTCAGTGACATGACAGCTCTCTGCAACTTTTTGCAACCAGCTTTATTTTTTACCAGTAAAAGCTATCGTGAGTAATTTTGCATGTCTTTTTCAAGACCACTTAGTAATTTAGTGAGCAACACAGATCCTATTCTATTATTTTTGTCCTTTTAATTCATGAACACTTTCTGTCTTGTTCGACAGCAATTTAATTTTACAGTCTTGCTTAGTGACCTTGTTAAAAGTGTCTGGACATCTGAATATTTAATATCCAATTACTAATACATGGGTAGGATCGTGTCTTTAAGATTTCTAGGCATTTGTCAATTTGATTGAAACTGGCCAGTGGGTTAAATGTTTCTGGAATAGGGGAGATAGATGTAGTGGGATATAACCTTTCCTACCCTGACATAAAATGTGAATGGGAAAGTTTAATTTTCTTAGGAAATAAAGGTAAAAATACTGTGTGACTTGGTAGTGACTCTTCTTGTCCACCTGCCATATACTGTCAGAGAAACTGGCTCCTGGATTCAAAACCGTCAGTGGCCACTGGAGCCTGTACTCAGGTCATGCCTCTCCCTTGGATTCTGCTGCCTCTTGTT
>VYZM01018481.1:65826-80939 GCA_013398915.1 Dromas ardeola
GCTTTAGCTCCTAGTAGTGATCACTTCTTCCTTAATATTCCGGCCTTTCTTTTTCCCTGATACATGACAGTCTTGTGCTTTGCTCTGCCACTTGCATTGCCCTTGACTGTCTATTTTGAGAGTTATTCTGCCCTTTCTTCCAGTCTCACAGGGGTTCTTGGTCCTTTTTTACTTTTCCTTTTCCATCCCAGTCATGGGTGATCTGAGGCTTTCCTACAACTTCACTGTCAGCTTATGCTGATGATTTGCATATCTGCTTTTTTTTTCGCCCTGACCTGACTCCCTCAGTTACGATGTGCATTTCCGACCGTCTGTATGACAGTTCTCCCTAGATAGCTGTGACAATTACTGATACCACGAATAATTCTTTCCTCCTGAAAGCTCTTGGTTCTCTTATTTTTGTAACTTTTAATTGTAGCTCCTGCATAGGATTTTTTTGTTCAACATATTTTTCTCTTATGTTTTCCAGACTAACTGTACTGTACTTTCCCCTCACAGAATTTCAAAAAACCCAATTCTTATTCTTGTTCTGAACTTTTTGTCTAATATGAATAATATGAATCTCTTTAAATCAGATAGAATATGTAATTTGCGTTTTCTGCCATTACTCAGATCTTCCATCATTCAGTTCCCTCATTTTCTTGCAGTTTTTCTCTGTAAGTATTCTTGTGGTTATCCCAATTTAGGTTTTCTTCTCCCAGCAGTAGTTCAGGAATTACTGATCAAGAAACTCCAACTATTTCAAAGTGTATATAAACCTGTACTAAATTTTGGCTGTTCTATGCTTAATTGGAATTAATATTTTTGTAGTGTGAAAGTGCAGTAATGCTACGTATGCTGCAGTATGCAGGTGAATATGAAGAGGTTCTAAAGAGATGCCTAACGTAGCACCAGTTTTGGACAGTGGTTTTCAAATTAAAGCTTTCCACTAAATCTTTGCTGCTTTTAGCTGTTAAGATTTGTTTCAAAACAACAAAAAATTTCAGCATAGGAATCTTCAGTTTGACACTGGTTCAGAAAGTAAGTTGTCCTGATTATTCAAGTCTCTGAACAGAGTGTAGAACGTGCACTAGAAAGTACAGTTTGTGAAATATTAGCTTATTGTAGTGGTTATTCTGATTAAGTATACAAATCAGTTATTATACCTGCACATTTTGAATTTATGAATCAATTTCATACTACCATCTCTTAATTTTTATTTTTTTTTTTTAAATTTTGACTAGTCTATTCACCTACTTGAGAAACATTATGAAATTCAACAAGGGCAAGTGTAGGGTGCTATACCCTACAGTGTAGCCCTACCCTACAGTGTACCCCTACACCCTAGAGTGTAGGTCTCTCCACCAGAGAGGTGGTGGAGACTCCTTCTCTGGAGACATTCAAAACCTGCCTGGACGCGTTCCTGTGCAACTGCTCTAGGTGACCCTGCTCTGACACGGGGGCTGGACTAGATGATCTCCAGAGGTCCCTTTCAACCCCTATTATTCTGTGATTCTGTGATATGCCTATGAAAGAACATTCATTTCTCTATTAAACTTTTTTGGCTACACCCTAATCTATTTTCACTGTGTGTTTAATAAAGCAGTTAACAAACTTGTACACGGGAGTCAGTGGGTAAGTTTCATTTCAGGTTACTCAATTGTCTTCAGCAATGTTCCATAGGGTAGTAATATCTTTCAATGAAGTTAAAATAAAGCTCTCTAAAGCACTTACTGAAGACTAAGTATAATGTCTGAATCACAACCTGAGCATCATCACTGTGCTGTGATACTGTCATGACTTTGTAAACAATGAACGAGTTTACAAATAAAATGAAAATAGCTGTTGTGGGAAACATACCTTGTGGAGCTGGTGACTCCACATCTGCTGTTGCAGTTTTTGAAAGGCATGACTGTGGTGGTAATTGAAGGAAGATAAATTTCAATTCAAGCTGGAGGTACTTGGGTTAAATGCCGGAACTGTATTTTTCCGCAGTAGAGAGGGAAAAAGTAGGACTTTATTTCTATTTATTAAAAAAGTTTATTGTAAGAAAGAATAGTGTTCTTTATAAAGCTTTCTCAGTTCATGTTAACGATGATGTTTGAGAAATACCGAGTTTAGAGTTCATGCAATCAGAGATAAGCTGAATTGTGTGTTGCTAGTGGCACAAGTTTGTCACTCATGTATGGTGACAGAGATTGCCAAAAATGCCTTTGGAACTTCATTTGAAGGTAGCTTATGAAATGAGTTTAGAAAATCATACTTTTTTTTTTAAGTGCCCCCAGTTGAACACTCCAAAACTGGTAATTTGTGAAGTTGAACAATAGCCTTTTCTCCACCGTTTACAGCATGCTATGTGCTGAAATTAGCTACTATTGTTTTGAATGGTTGAATGTTATTACACTAAAGATAGCTCAGCCCACTTTAACAGTGTAGTAAAGTACAGATGTATTTAGTTGATTACTGAGATATCTTTTTATTGCAGTTGCAGGGGTTCACCATGCTTTAATTTCACCCTGGCTAGCTTTTATTTCTCCACTTGTCTTAATCAGCACTGACAATTTACCAACATTTCTATCTTTGTTTCTAAGTCCTCTTGAGTGCAGCCTTTATCTTTTTCTCCCCCACCCTGAAATTAAAGATGTTTTCTCTTTCAAGAACCATTAAGCTGTTCGTTAAAAGACATAATTTTTACAGCCATGGAAATGAGAACTTCCAACTATTTTGAACAATCTTGTGTTAATAGGTGTGCTGCTAGTTTTGCAGCTGCGTACTTGTAGGTGCTTCTTCACTTGTAGGACTTGTAGGTGCTTATAGGCAGTATCCCTGCAGTCATGTGAGGTGACCTTGATTTATATGAATTAGCATGTGCAGCTCATGAATTCTTCAGTTCCCATTTTGATATGCTGACACCTTCTAGGTTGTTTGGATTCTGTGTTTATTAAGCACTTTCCAAATTCTTCTCTCGAAAAGCAAGATTTAGATGCAAGTCTGCACGTACGTGCAACAAGTGCAAGTCTGCATTTTGGTTTGGATTAGTAGTGCAGTTCTGAAGCAAATTCCCCTTTTGTCCTCACCTGCCTTCTATTGGTTTGGTTCATGGAATATTTTTGGTGTTAATTCCTTTCTGAGGAGATTTAACAGTGCCCTCTTTTTCAGCTATTCACCAAAAAGGCTCCAACACGTAACGTCCGCTAACAGGGACATACATGTTTCAAGGCAATGACTTGAACAGCTTTGAACCACATGAATGGTGGGAACATTGTATTTGAAGACTCAAGGCTAAGTCTAGTCTGAAGTAAAATCCAAGATTAAATTGAGAGTGAAGTAAGATGGAAATCTCAACTGCATTTACTGTAGCTGTAGAAGCCTCATCCTGAACTGCTCTGATCTTCTCATCATCTCCTATTGCCCTAAGTTATTTGCTAATGTAAATGCAGACATGAGCTTTCTGATAACTCTATTTAGTCCATCTCACATCATCCTGGATTAAATAGGCACTATATCAAGGCCAGTAGTGCATTTTGTTATTATATGGACATCACTGCGGTCCATCAGATGGCTCTTAGTCTGTAGCTAATGTTAGTGCATCTTCAACATCTGCTGAAAAGATCTGAAAGTTGTGCATGTTTTTTCCTATGGTCGTTTCAGACTATTTGTGCTTGGTTAATAAAAGTTCAAATATATCTAGTTTTGCTGTCATTGTTGTATCACAATAGAATCACTGGGTGTCATTATACAGGATAAAATTCATCATGTATTTGTGCAACCATAAATCAGAACTTAGTCCATTGTTTATTATCTTTACTATGCAAAGTAAGGCTTATCTAGAAAATGTTCAAGTTTTGCCACAATCTAGAAAATTGCGTTGTGTTGATAATGGAGTTGAGAACAAGGAGGACCTGTCCTTCACAAGCTCCAGACTTGCAAATAAGGATCTATCCTCATTCCAATTTAAGTACCATAGGTGATGTCTATCCTGCTACTAACCTCATATTCTCATCTCCCCTATGCCAAGGTGAGATTGGTTATGACAGGATGGTTATCAATCTGCGAGGTTTGTGCTATAGCTGTACCAGTTTGCAAGTTAATTTTATTCATTAATGGATTATGAATCAACTTTTAAAATACAAAATTTAGTAAAACTCAGTGGGGGGAGGAATCAAGCAACGTTTAGATAATGTTACGACTGCCAGGACAACAAATGCAAGAAGGCAAAATTATAATAGATCATTTCATTTTCTGCAACTCTTTGAAACAGACCTGTTAACCATTGCCGGACATGCTTGGTCAGTTGTTTCATCTGTTGAACTTTATGTATATTTTTAATAGAAGACAGAACTACAGGATTATATATTCTTATTTACAGCATAGTATGTGGCTATAAAGTATAGAATATACTTTATTTACAAACGATGTTGTAAATTTTTCAATTTGTGACTTAATAATTTTTTCCTGTACAGCTCATCAATTCCAATAATTGTCACGTTATTTTCCATATATGTAAACTAGGTACAAATTCCACGTACTCTTTTAAAATATAAACAGATCTTCACAAACAAGCATACAGGTAGTTGTGCTTAATTTTTGCTAATTTATTCTTCTGGTGGGAGGAGTGTGTTTATAAATGCCTTCATCCTTATTCAGTGTGTTTCAATTCTTTTTCCATGCAAATTTGCATTGGAAAGATGTGATATCGGTGCTTTTCAATTTAAATGCAGTAGCATCCGCTAAGGAAGTTGCAGTACCTGTATTTCTAAGGGCGGCATACGTTGTTGAAACTGATTGATTGTGTTAATCTAATCAAGCTGTCAAAGCAATCCTTCTTACAACATTCTTGTTCATAAACCCATTAAGTGTTTGAACTTGTTAGCCTTTTATGCCTTTTCCTCAGCAGAAAGTAAGCATGGATAACAGTCAAAGGGAAAAGGATTTAGAAATGAAAATATTCAGAAAGATTTTAATGGCAAGCTGGTATGTAGCTGTGAGAAATGAACAGGAAAACCTGTATCATGCCAGTTGCTCATCAACAATAATTAAAATATAGTTCATAAACTTAGAGCTGATACTTTAAGAAGAACTAAGGTACGTATTTTGTAGACTTCTTAATGTAGGATTTCAATCAAAGATGCTTTTCTTTATGAGGACAGGTGATTAGCAGTGATTCATACAAAGTCCACATTATCTTCCTGTGTGATGATCTTTTAGCCAGCAGATTTCGTCATATTTAAAAACAGAGCTTCATTGTAAGTGGCTCTTTCCTAATTTTGCTGTGAGGCTGTATTTTCTCTTACTAAGTAAAATCGAGATTTTTAATATTTTTTTTAGAGGGAGTTTGGTAAGAATACCAGAAAACTTCGTTATAATCTGGAAATAATTAGAACATAATACCAGCACCTATAACATTGTTTGAGATAATTCTGTTCAAAGATTAACTACAACAGAACTATCTCTGGGTATTTGAAAATGTCTTTTTTAGCCTTGTTTCTTTGGAAGTGCTCAAGTCTGGTATCATTTAGTTGATTTTTTTGGTATTAAAGTTCACTCAACTGTAATTAACTTTATTTTTAATTGGTAAATCTATTTAAATTGAAAAAATGTATTTTCTCAGCTGGACTAAGGATTTCAATGGAGGAAAAAAATAAGAGATAAAAGAAAAAGGCATGTCTAAGTGTCATTTTATCCTAGTATACTTTAGATATACTTAGTTTAACTTTTTTTGTCATTACTTTCTGTTGAGTTACATTACTTCAGAGACAGCATAGAGGAAACATTAAGAGTTGTGGTAATTTATTATTAAAATACGAAATTGGAAAAAAGTTGCACAGAAGTATTACTGCTGGGGAGAAGATTACACGGTTTTAAAAAGAACACTAAACATGATTCAAGATAGTGTCCAGTTAAAGTATCTTTGATGAACCTTTTTTGTTACTAATATTGGCATAATACAGTTGTTTAATAGTTACCAATTCACAGAAGTCAGTGCAAGTCCCTGAGAAACATTAGTGGGAAGATATATTTTGATATAACAGTGCTTCTCCTTTTTTTTCACTGTGAAAGAGCTTACTCTGTTGGTTATAAATGTAAAAAAAGTCATTGAGTTACTTTCAAATGTGTAGTAGATGAAGTTGAAATAAAACAGTTTTTCCTTTACTTCATATCTCAACAAAAGAGTATTATCTGGTAGCATAACAAATAGAAAGTTTTCAGATTAAAATACTTTTTTTAAGTTGATGAACAGGAAGCGTTGCAGGCATCTGTGTATTTTTCCTATATGTGCTATCTTTATTTACATTACCTAAATGGTACATATTTAGCTTTGAAAGTGTCATTATTTAGTATCTTCACAACTAATCAGGAGAATAACAGGATAAGAAACCCTGCAGCTGACAACAGCTCATTCAGGATAAGCATGGAAGTGAACTTAGGAACCAAGAAAAGCAGAAAGACCTTCTGAGACAGACTGATAGTGACAAAATGGCACTTGAAATTCCCATTCATGTAAGTGTAAAGGGACACGTAAAGATTTGGGGAGAAAAAGGAAATTATGTTTTTGTACATACTGATTAGCCATGAACTGTATGTTGCCACTTAGGAGCCGGAACTTGAGGTCGTAATACTTCTGTGACAACGTTAGAATGGAGAATAAGAGCCTAATTTTGTCATTATATAAATCCACAGTGTTCCTGTGGAAAGGGGTCAGGGTTGGAGGAGTTCAAGAGTGAGTAAAAACGAAGAATTGCTTCTTCTGAGGACTCTTTAGCCTGGTAAAAGAAGGTTGAGAGGGAAATGAGTTGGTTGAGTTGGTTGAGTACAGGTGTACAAAATATGTGTGGCATGTGGAAAAGTTTAGTCACAGGTGGCAGGTTCAACCTGAGAAGATGCTTTTTTTCCACAGCACACAGTTCAGTTGTGGAACACATGACCACAAGTCTCTGTGGGTCCTGAATTTTACAAGGATTCAAAAAGTGACTAAGCAAACTTGTGAGATAAAAATCTGCTATTAAGTGTTAAAAGAGATTCCAACAACTGGCTCAATACATAACTGGCTCAAATACAAAGTTACCTAAAGCTTACACTTCCTTGCATTTTCCCTTACTGTTGAACACAGTCAAAGACAAGGTATTCAACCTAGAGATACTTTTAGAGTAGCAATACTGGGACACTGAAGCTATGTTAGTAACATTTGGATACTTTCCGCATAATAAATGATGTTTAGCTAAATTTTTCCAAACTAACTGGACACTTGTAAAGTTTCTCAGTTGTATCATGTAAGAGTTACATAGGTTGTCCTAAAGAGCAGAAGGATGACTCTAGAAAGGTTGAAAAAGATATTTTTAACAATTTTTTTACAAACTCCATGTGATAGAAGGTGTCTTTCTTCTGCAAAACGTTGTGTTTTTTTCATACCCACATCAAATTGTTACACTGAAAGAGTTATTAAGCATTGGAAGAGGCTGCCCAGGGAAGTGGTTGAGGCACCATCTCTGGAGGTATTTAAAAGATGGGTAGACATAGTGCTTAGACATACAGGTGGTTTTCGTCAGAGTTAGGTTGATGGTTGGATTAAATGATCTGAAAGGTCCTTTCCAACCTAGGCAATTCTATGATTCTATGGTTGGAATGTTTCATGTTACATTTAGTGTCTAAAGTCATACCAAGAAATGAAAAATGTACGCGCCGACCTAGGGAGCACTTTTTCCTTCACAGTATTTATTAACTTACAATGTTGATAATGAAGGCTTTCTTCTAATTTACATATTTAAATAGAAAAATGTAAAATGTTGATTTGCTAGATACTGATACCTGCATTTTCCACGTAGATCTTGTTTTGCTTTAAAAACAATACTCTTAATTGTGCCATTCTTTGTTTTTCAAATATGTTTTTTTCTACCCTTCCTTCCATGTACATTTTATTCCAGCACTTGGTGACTTAACCTAATAGGTCTCCAAGTCCATGAGGAGAGCTGGCCTCTCCATTTAGTCTGGTTCAGCAGGTTGCTTGTTTTGTGGACAAATAGAAGAGCAACTTGTGAAGTGTTAAGGAAAAAACATCAATATAAATATTTTATGTAAAATCTGATTTGTATTATAAGAAAATTAAGTCTTTTCCAGTTAAGCCAAGAAAGACTTTAATTAGGTACAAAATTATTCATCAAAACTGTATTACTTTTTTTATGGGTTTGTGATGGGTAGCCCTTTCTGTGTGAATAAACTCTTATTCAAAGTACAACATGGTTTCCTTTCAGTGTTAGTATTGCTCACAGAGACAAGGCCTGGGTTTTGTTCATCTGCTTCTGTCTTTACTGCTTCCTTTGTCTCAGGCAAACATCAGATTTGACCGCCGATGTTTCCAGTAATCCAGGTTTTCATTATTTATGTCTTATTTAGTTCTACATTCTTGCAAGATAGATCTCAGAAGCACTTTATTCTTCACAAAATGTGAATGTCAGTTCTATATGGGTTTACATGTCAGGCGCACATATATTTGGAAATAAATATTTCTTTAATTTTAAACATGATGGCTTTCCCCTATGGACAGGACATTCATACTGTTTAACAGGATGAGCAAAAACTAAGGTTATTCCTTCATCAGGGAAGCATGGAGAACAAAGTGTGGTAGAAATGAATTGTCTTGTATTTAATATTTCTAAGTAAAACAGTTGTGCTAACGTGCTTTGATCCCTTAAAGAACTGATTGTAAAATCAAGGGAAATGAAGGAAATTCTTTCACATTTTTGAGTCATTTAAAACCATACTAAATTTGTTTTTCTTCCAGTTTATTCCTTTATGTAAGAACTAAATACCGCATTATTAGGTTTTCCATCATATTGCCAAGTCTAGGTCGTTAACAGAAATTATGCAAAGTCAGAGTAATGTTGCAGGTGCTTTTATTGTAGTAAATTTTAGTGTCTGCAAAAGACTTTTTAATGAGGAATTTAACAATTACTCATTTTGGTATTAAAATGTAATGGGTATCTGTTTTCTTTTAGATGTGTTTGAATTTATATTTGTATGATTTAAGCTACTGATTAATCAACTTGTTGCTATAAATGTTTTTTCCTAGTGTCATTTCCAAAAATTCTGCTAGTATCAGTAGAAAAGTAGACTTTGTGGGTTAAATCTTTGTTGAGTGTTTTACTCACAGATGCAGTTTTTTGGGTTTGTTTTTTTTTTTTTTTCATTTTGCCCTTATTCCACTTCATTGGTTTTAGGAATACAAATAAATCCTTATTCAGAAAACTTCATATTTAGAAAGAGTTGTTGGAAGTGTGAAGTTGAGCACATGTGGAAGTATGCTTCTTGAAGAAGTCTTTACTAAAGCACACGGCATTAACTACACACTCAATCTCATGCTTAATCCTGAAACTGATGCCCGGGAATTCATTAATATTGTGGAAAAACAGCATGTTAACAGCCTTGAGAGTTCTTCAGCTCATCAAGCATGTGTCTTCTTGCAGTCTACCTTTGGCGCAAACGCGTTCGTTTGAATGATGTTATTTACTGAAACCAAGTGTGAGCCATGAGCAAGTTCTTGTTCTCCTGTCGGTGGGGAGTTTGGACTTGTGGTATCTCAACTGCCATTCACTTCCTTCCTTTGGCCCATGGCTGTGAGGAGGATCCTGTTCTAATTCAGCTTTATTGCTTATTAGACATAATTAAGCTTAAGGAAGGCACAGGGAGCTGGGCAGAGCTGGGCAGTTCTGTATTATTCTCTTGTGAGAAGAGGCAGGGGATATGTGTCTGGCCTCATTAGAAGCAGAGCTCATGTACAGCTCATGTAGAGCTCCATCCTGAGCTTTGGTCCTTTCACAAGCATGATCGAGAGGTGCAGGAGACAATATTTAAAACATTCCTACTGGAAAAGTTACTGTTTATATCACAGGATAATTGAAGCTCCTCAAGAAATCGTCATCAGTTGAGTCACTCATTAAGATTTAATGTATCTCCAGTATGCTGACATATCAGTTCATGTTCTCAAAACAGTGTTCAGAAGCCCCATTCGCTTGCCACATCAATGCTTTATTCCGGAAAAGGGGCACAAAGGTTGTTCTCTGCTTCTCCAAGCAGGAGCTGATGCTGACAGATACTTCACAGCAGAGAGATTTCACTGTATTCCTGTTTGCTCTAAAATGGACTGTAGAATGTACTGCACTATTGAAATAAGCTGGTTCTGGTCGAATGACACAAAGGTATTTCACAGTCCTCAGCACCATCCTTTCTCTTCATCCTTAATGGAGCAGCAGAGGAATTCAAATAAGCTCACATGCAAGGAAGATTATTTAAAAAAAAAAAAAGGCAGCTAATTGTGGGGGAAAAATCAGAATATCTTAGTGAATGTAAGGAAATAGAAGCCTAAACACATTGTTGAGATTATGAAGTATACGATTTACAGAATGTATGGACTTGTAGCCTAGTGTTGATTTAAAAGAGAATGTCCTAAAAATAATGGATTTTCTTAGGATAGTTTCTTCATTTTCTTTGCCAAGGTTTCTGATGTCTCTCTCCTTTCAGCCACTCTTATCTTACATTTGCGAGATTGTGTACATTTTTCAGTATCATTATGCAAATAAGTCTTAATTGAAATCTTTATGAAGTATTTATTAGAAATAACCTTTCTAGAGGAAAAAAACTGTTTTATAGCTGGTCAGAAAGTGGAGTTTATCATAACTGTTGAAATATAAATTTTTGTAAAGCGTTTTATAATACATTTTTAATTTAAAATTCACCAATACACTTGAGCTAGAAAGATAAACTTTTGTGCTTGCTGCTAAAGCACAGCTTCCTTTCATGGTGGAGTGTTCATGATGTATTTCAAATGACAAAACTAAAAGCAAAAAACCTCTGAGTCAGTCCTTAAAAGCAATATTAAATTATGAATGACAGTTCAGTTTCCTGCCTGAGTTGTCTGATAACTTTGTTGATATGGTAGTCTAGATTCTGGGGGCATTACCAGCAGAGATTTCATATCAGGCTAAACCCCTTGTTTTGTGTAAAGCAATGTCCACAACAGTCAATGGTACAGGGAGGAGACAGGCTGAGCTACCAAAAGATTCTACTTAAAATATTTACAGTCATCCATTTTTGGATCTGGATCTCTTGTTTTCTTTTTTTTTTTTTTAAAATAAGCGAAAACAAGTCTATGCCTAGGTCCTTGCATCAGAAAAAAAAAAAAAAAAAGAGCTTAAGAATAATTGAGTATTAATAGATGAAACATTCTGTACTGAAATTCTGAATTTCTTTCTCGCTAGTAGAATAATTATTCCGCCCATCGCTTTCTTCTGACAAATGGAACACAACTGCTGCCAGTTATTAATTGCATCCTTTATATCAACTTCGAACTCCTTCTATTAAACTGCGATATGCTCTATTTAGTGTATTATTCTGTAGATATGTTTCTTAGCATTCCCGCTCAACAGATACTTATTTTTGTCATGCATGCGTTCCTCTGCAAGAGCGAGGGAGTGGGAAAGAATGCGTTGAGCAGTGTCAGATGGAGCTCATTGCTATTCTAACAGCATGACTCCGCTCCTTTAGGAGGGCATTCAATCCTTGGCATTCATTCCCTCGCACTGATGTGATAACAGAATAAAGGAGCTTTACAGCTGATTGAAGTCAAGTAGTAGGGCCATTGTAAAGGCTCACAAGAAGATTACTGATGAATACCATTACTGTTGGAGGTTGGACTAGCAATTGTGCATGTCCATGCTTTCTTATAGAAAGTGAATAATGAAAGAGAGCGTGTGTTAATAATTGTGAAATAGCCATGCTTTCCTTTTCTAGAGGGAAGATGGTGGTGTCCATTTGACTTCAGAGTGCTAAGAATTATGTGATAAATGTTTACCAGGTTCTCAGAAATCTTATTTTAAGTAGTGATTGGAGCTGTGTTTTTTTTATTTCTCTGGTTCTGAATATCAGAATAAAGAAAATAGGGCATGATATTCTGTTTTAGTCTGGAGTCAAAAGGTGTTTTGCCACTTCAGGAATTAATGGAAATATAAGTTTTTTTCCCATCTTTTGCACTGCAACATTCTCATTTTTCCTGTGACAGGAGACAGATTGAAGGCTTTGAATTTATTGCAGTATATTGAACATTCTTTGCTTATAAATGAAGCAGATGGCTGAGATGAAACTGCAGACTCTTCTGTGGTTTAGTTTGGCTGAACATTTTTGAAACTAAAATGCTTTGGGTCTGATTGTCTTTTCTCGCAGAGGGAGAGTATATGGGGAAAGATTACATCAAATTTCCTGTCTGACTCTCATTTTTTTCTGTTATGCTTGTAAGTGATGATGGAAATAGAAAATACAAAAACTTTGCAGGAAGTCTTTCATTTGCAAGAAGATAGTTCTTAACTACCTGTACTGCCTCTGACAGGACCCTGGATACTCAGTAAAACCTCAGGTTGTCCTGAGCTTGGAGGTAGGTTAACACAGCTCCTCCTCTTTCACTTGAAAGCATTCCAAAAAGGCTTTTTGAATTGTTTAAAGGCTGGTTTTTATTAAATAGAATGATTAGTTTCTTTACTGGTTGCAAAATTCTTTCTATTTATGAGAGAGCAGAATTAAAAGGAGTTTGTGGGCAACTCTACATCTATTCAATACATCTTTGTAGGGCAGGTTTGCTTCTAGGTTTGATTTCCAGCTTTGAGTGTGTGCATTGGCAAATAGTGCAATGCAATAAGAGTGGAGCTGTGGAGAGAACCTCTACAATGCAAGCCATGATTCAGTACCTGAATGTACATGAGAATGTATTTTCAAAAGAACGCTTGCAATCCAACCCAAAGCACTGCAGCGGCTGTGCCCTTAATGACTTTCTGAATCCTAGCAAGCTCCTTGGAGCCCTCTCTGGCCTCTAGAAGATTTCTTTCATCAAACTGTTTGCTTCCTGATGCTCTCATCCGTCTTTCTGGCTGTGGTTGGGGCAGGCCCCCTGTTCTTTGCTTCACTGTGGTCACTGGAACTTTTCTTTCTAGGTGTCCTCAGTTGCTTTGAAGGGAAGCTCTTAAGGGATCTCACTTTTCCTCCGGAGGCATCACCCTGACCTCCTGGTGTCTGTTTTTGAAAAGGAATATAACCCACAGAAACTGAAAACATGTATCAAACTGACAGTCTTGCACAATAGTCTTAAATTGGATCCTCATAAATATCCATATGATTACTGTACACTGTATTGTATAAGTTTTAATATATATTCCATTGCTTTTGAGATGACAATAATTAGACAGTATGCTGTGATTTTTTTTGTCCTTTATCTGTCTTTGAGAACAATGGCAGTAATTCTGTAGATTGTGTTTATACCACTGAATGAAAAAGGTATTATGAAAAGTAATAAATGGAAATGATGCCTCCAACTTATATTTGCTCTGAATTTGTTTCTAGCGGAACTTATATAAAACACAATAAATAGTATTGAAAATGCAAGTTTTGTGTATTAACTTCAGAAATAGTAATAATACCTTGAATAAGCTAAATAGATATAAAAAGCTATGCAGCAGGGGTTTTTTTTTGCATTCTAGGCAGAAAGAAATAGTTTATTTTGAAGGGGAAACATGGTCTAGTAGATAGGGCAATAGAGATAACAGTTGAAATGCCTGTGCTTTTTTGCTCTTTCATTTAAATACTGTCAATCCTTTTTTTTTCTTTTCGCAAAAAGTTATGGATGAAAATTTCCAGATCATATCAAGAGTCTACCGTTTTCTTTCCATAAATGGAGAACAGAAGTTTTGAAAGTTTTGTATAAATTATTAAATATAAATCAGTTCCACAAAAAATGTGTCTTCTGATTATCCTTTAATAAATACTCATGTAGCTGAAAAAAATGCTTATATATTGTGCTCAAATACTTTTCCACAAAATTAGCAGTAGCATTTTCATGACTGAGGCTTTAAGTTCTAATAGTCTTCCTGTTTGTTAATAAACAGGTTTTTCTTCTTTCTAACTAGATTCTTTGTTTGTTTGTAGTAATTTATCAAGCCTGTAGAAAAGCAGTGTGTTAGTGGGAAAACAAATCAATCTGTCCTTTCTGAAAGGTATAAACAACTTCTATTAATGATACTTTTTTTAAAGCTTAGATTGCAGATAGAAGAAAGTTGTCCCTTAGGTATGTTATAACTTCATTTTAATATTTCCAGCTTTTAAGAGGGTGATGTGCTGTTGTTTTATTTTGAAATAATCCAATACCTGCTTTTTTGGTAAAACGTTTTCATAATTAAAAACTTTGATTTTGTTGAGATTTCCATAAGATACAATTTGAAATACATTTTGTCACATGATACTGTATCACTTTTTGAAGGTAAATATTTAAGTGCTGACCAAATATTTGTATGATTGTGGTATTTATTTTTTGTTTTAAGTGTGATTATTAATATCATCTCTGAATACCTGCTATGTAAATTAAGGATGTGGTATTGAGTCCCTTCCCCTGTGGTGTTGAGTCCTGTTTCAATACACATGCATTCTTCGTTTCTTTTATTCTAACTGGGCTATGACTTCTGGGTTGTTTTTTCCTTTTTGTTTTAAATTCTATTTGTCTCTGGTCCTGTACCCATTATGGAAACAGAACTCTGCAGTCTGGATCCCTGTAGGCTCTCAGTGAGCAGCGCGTGACAACCTTTGCTTCCCTCCTGTTTCCATAGTAGCAGCACCTTGTCGTTTTTCAGAAATGAGTATTAATTTGGTTTATAGTTTAAGACTCCAGGGATGCAGAGGCTTTTCACAGCCTTCTAAGACTAGCCACGCTTTATTGAGGTAACATGAAAAATAAACAGCCCTAGAAATGTTCATAGAATCATAGAATTGTGTAGGTTGGAAGGCACCTTTAAGAACAACCATCAAATCCAACCATCAACCTAATACTGCCAAGTCCACCACTAAGCCATGTTCCTAAGTGCCACGTCTTTTAAATACCACCAGGGATGGCGATTCCACCACTCTTCCAATGTTTGATAACTCTTTTGGTGAAGACATTTTTCCTAACATCCGGTCTAAACCTCCCCTGCTGCAACTTGAGGCCATTCCCTCTTGTCCTATCGCTTGTTACTGGGGAGAAGAGACCGACCCCCACCTGAAAGGAGGTTGTAGAGAGTGGTAAGGTCTCCCCTCAGCCTCCTTTTCTCCAGGTTAAACAACCCCAG
>VYZM01018481.1:80986-94595 GCA_013398915.1 Dromas ardeola
TCCAGGATCCATCTTCAGCAGCTTACTGCTAGTCCTGAGAATTGTAAAACTCCTGGAACTGGTTAATTGTTTGACACCACTATTTCTATCCCTGTGCCTAGACAAGCAGTTTCTGCATGCTCTGGGAGTCTCTTCAGTGTATAAATCTTCAGTAGAACTTTGTGCGAACTGAAGTTGTTTTGCAGCTCATTTTGCAATGCATGTTGGTTGGTTAGAGCATGTTTCCTCCAACTAATGGCACTGCGTTGCCTCCGTTTTGACTGGAATGAGCTACAGACATTGTCAGTATATGGTGACCTTCATCTTTCCACAGAGCCATTCCATGATAGCAGAGATATTATACTGCTAGAGTTTTTAATACTACCCTGAAAAATCACTTGTACAGAACACAGTTTTCCAAAGTGGTATGAGATGATCAGTATTGGCCATCATAAAATCTCTGCATACATTTTTTTTAAGGTATAGAAAATCTAATTGCAGTTAATCTGTTTTATTTTCTATTTAATTTTTCTACATCCTTTATTATTTTGATACTAATTTAGCGTGTTTGTGAACTGAGGAATACCAATGTACACAAAGTAACTGGGGAGAAGTAAGCTGTGTTAAAAGTCTTGTACCTACGTACCAAATGAAGCTGTATTTTCAGCTTAAATGATATCTGAGATATTAAAACATTGTCGCTGACATAAATTTATGTTTGAACACACAGCTTGACATCCTTCTTTCCAACATTTCGGGGTGTATTCTGGTCAGATTTTAAAGCCTAAAAGTTCAGAGCCTTCAGTCTTCATTGCTATAAGCAAAATCATGTGGGTAAAATCTGTTTAATTTGAAAAATATTATAAAGCTGAAGAACAGATGCAGAAAAAAATTACATTTTGATGATACATCTATTAATAGATATATCTATTATTTTAGTTCACAAATTGGGTAGATAATATTTTGTTTGGTTTCTGTTGTAATTTTCTAGAGGCTGAATTGTTATTTTGCTAAATATTTGTCTCTTTCATGTTTGTTTTCTTGATAAAATTCATCCTGAAGCCTGGCAGCATGATTTTTTTTATGATTGTCTTATTGTTGCTTGTTACAACTTAATAAAAGAGATTTGAAGAAAATTATATGGAAGTATAATTTATAACCTCAGTAGGCACTCTTTTGAAGGCTTGAATGAAATAAATTGTAAAACGCTTCTGAAAATTTGGAGCAATGTTTAGGAATCTAATGCAGCATGCAGAGCCCAGGTTGTTTCTGTAGGAATAGTAAATTACTTGCTCAATAGTTCCTGATTAAGGAAATTGCAGAAGTACTATACTAGATGTTAACTGCAAAGTTCAGCTGAAAATTCTGTGTTCAGCCAAAAAATCCAGCCAGAAAGCTCTTACTTGGATCAATCCTGTCCTCCCATTTTGAGCTGCTTAAAGCTGTGGAGCTGGTGATTAGGGCACTCTTGCAGCTTAGTCATCTGTTGGAAGCATCTCAAGATACCGATACTGAAGACTCAGCCCTTTAAATGTCAACATGGATTAGTGGAGAGATGCTCTCAAAAGCTGGAGGAAAGAAAAAAGCAAGCCATGTTTATTGACAGCAATAAGAGATTTGAATACCTTAAACTTCAAACTCTGGTGATGTCATGTCAAATGGGAAAAACATGAAGCTGTACTGGTCACCTCAGGCTGTCAGTAAGGAAGAAGCTGTTGTAGAGCAAGGGCTTTTCAAGCTACACAGCTGTACTCTATGGAGTACGGTTGTCCAGAAAAAAAAAAAGTGTTATTGGTAATATTAGAATTAATAAAGTTGTATGCAGGTGATAATATCTTAAAATTTGCCTCGGTTTCTGCCACACTTTTCTTCATTGCCCTGCTATAGCATATTCTCACAGAAGCTTTCTCAACAAAGCAGTTGCAATCTGTGTACTTAGGAAAGCATTGATGGTTAGCGTATGATACACCCGAGCTGGAGAGAAATATGAGAGTGTTACTGTCTTGTAATTGCTCAGGGCTCTTCAGGGTCAAGACAAATCTTTCATTTCTCAGAGATAAGAGTAGTAGCACCAGAGTTAACCTCCAGAGAACCTTGGTAAAGCAGATTGTGACTCCTCTACAGATGTTGCCATTCCCACGTAAGTCTTTTGTTTCATGCTGCTGTCTTCAATCAGTCATCTGGCATGAAGACTGATTATTAGTGCAGACTTTGACTTGATTGTTCTGCTGGTTTTGTTTTTCAGCGGTTTGAGAAGATTCAAAGCAAAGAGCTTACCTTGATTCAATGCCCTAAGACATACTTAAGTACTGAGCAGGATTTGGCGTGCATTCAGACATTAGCATCTTCAGAACAATGGTGGTCATGGGAAATATTTTTGCTAAAGCTAATGAAGTCAATTATATTTAGTTTCTCATTTTGATCAGAGTTCACAAAGCTGCACCCCTTCATCACTGCTATTTTACTTCTGTGCTAACGAGTTGGTGGATGGGAATAGAAGTGGTCTGAAGAGTATTTTTTGGATTAGCTTGGCGAGTCTTTTGTATTAACTGTTTAGGTAAGAAGCAGTTTATCTTATTCATCCAGACAAGATCAAGCTCCTGGCAATAGCTATCAAGTATCTAATGAATTTAATTAAAATACATTCATTATTAACGTTTCCAGCTGTGATATTGAGTGACTAGCAATTTTCAGATACTTGGAATGAGTAATGGTGTTGGATTTTCAGTTGCTTTTGACATCAACCCTTTTATAAACCTGCAGTTTTGCAGAATCACGACTATAAAGACTGTGCGCTGGACGTAGCAGAAGAGCAGCTGAATAATGTTTTCAGATGTTGTGCTTTTTCTTCTCTTTAATCGGTGAAGTTGCTGCTGCATTCAGCAGCTGCCTACTTTAATTTCTGTGGTATTATTAGTATGCTATCTTTTATTGAAGTTGAACAAAATTAAAGCATGCAGGCCAGGGAATGTTGTTAGCAGTCATATGGTCACTAAAAGCTTGGTGCAATTGCCTAACCATCATCACGGGATTATCATCACGAGACAAGATTGAATATTCAGCCAAATTGCCATTCCTGGGTAGAGACTGATTCAGATAGTGTTGTTCTGCAAGGAAACAGTATTTTCATGAATAAGTGTTAAGACTTGCAGGCCATCAAGTAGAGGAAAATATACCGGTTCCCACTACTTCCTAGTCTCTGGAGGAATACTGGTGATCAGAAATTAAGGGTTTTGTTGCTAATTTGTAGAATGTAATGTAGTTTAATGATGCGAGAGGGGATGACAAAAGCTTGTGGTGTATCTTGAGTATCTTTAGAGTGGTTGTGTAATGTTCTTGATTCTGTGTCATGACTAAGCTTGGAAAACAGGAAAGGAAGGCAATAGCTCATGCTTGTTACTAAATACCTTTTTGGTATTTCTTTTTGCGCTATCCTATCCACTTTTCTTAGTCAACAAGACCGCATATTAGAAAATGTGTGACTGAATGTGGTACACTTATTTGTTCATTCTCAGTTCTTATGGTGTGTTCCTTGAAAGAAAGAAAAGTCATTGGGATAGTTGGCTTGAAAATTTAGTTGTTATTATTAAGAAGAAAATAGGTCTTTCTTAGGCCACAAAAGATTTTGGTATAAATTTCATTTTATGTTCAGAATCTAATAAGAGGCTTCACAAAACATTTGCATATTACATTGGTGTAATCATCCCTTCAATTTACAGATGTGGGAATTTGAAGATTGTAGCGTTTCTGGTCACTGGACAAGAATTGAGTAATGTCTTTATTGCTGTCGTGGTTGGTCTTCAAACCAGGACAGTTGCATTATTTAATACGCTTTACTCAAATGACCAGTAATATTTCATTTAAGTGTTCATTTCAATCAAAATACCAACTTTTGTCCAAAAAGGCACACATGTAGGCCTCCATATCTGGAAGTGACATATGTGGCCTAAAACATACTCAATGAGAGGATGTCTTTGAATTACATGTTGGCAGTGTGTCAGTAAGCATATTCTTGATACTTGCTGAGAAGTTGAAATAAGAAATACTGACATTTAATACTATTATTTAGGTGTTGGTTTTGTCTTTTAGTGTACATGCGATCTGTATATGTACAGTTATTCAAATGATTTTTTTAAGTTGTGAAGTGTTAAGCTAACACTTTAATTTTTATAGGTCTGCTTTGAATAATTAATTAAATAACTTTTATTAAAGCTAATAATATGATAAGCTAAAGCAAATTTATCAAACAATTATACAACTATTATGTAACTATTTCAGTATCTTTGAAATCCGGGGGCTAAAAGCTCTAGTGGTTGTGTTGAGCGTGGATTATGTATTTCAGCAAAATGTGATAACTGATGAATATCTGCAGAAAAGGATATCATTGTGCTCTTTTTAATGAACTAACAATTTTATACAAAAAATTCAGCAGTCCCATTGTTTAAAATAAAGGGATACATGTAAATGAGGCCAGTGCTGCAATTGTATTTAAACAATGCTGACAGTTCTTCTATTGTGTCCATTAATTAATTTCCCAGCATCAAGGTTCTCTGGGAATGAACTGCAAAAATAATTAAAATGATACATGAGGTAAATAGTTTAGAAATTCAAAAGGTGAAGTAGGGAATTCATTTAGTAAATATTAGTCGTACTGCTTATTTGTTCTCATTTGCCTTTTAAAAGCAGGTTATTGAGAAAGTATGATGTGGTTTTGATTCACATGATGTGCTGAAGTTCTGCTCACAGGTGGAGAAGTTGCCATGTTCTTTCTTAATCAATGGTGCCTGTCCTTGTTTCAAATCAATAGTCTGCTATAAGCAGGTTAACATCTATGTAAAAGTATTTTGTCTTACAGCAAATTTCTTCAGAATTAAATCAATTGCAGCATATTTTTACTAATGATCTGGATTTAGTTTGTGCTTTGTAAGGTAGATCATATCTTTTAAGTAGAATTCTGTGAATAAAAGTGGTTCTGGTGTGACATAGCTTTGCTTTTTTCCACCGTGTTTTTGGCCAACTAATTGGTGTCAAGTCACTAAGTGAGAAGGAGTTTATGTGTTTAAGTTCACACTAAATTAGTGATTTCAGGTAGAATGAATAGGGTCTTAATTAGAAGGAAACTTCAAAACAAATTTCTTTCCAGCTGGACAACCATGTCTGAAAAGTTGAAGACCAACTTTAAACCTAGCTTAAAATAAAAGAAGTCTTTGCAGTAAATGTTCTTTCTGTCTTTGAGTGTAGATGAAACAAAGATGAGATTTAATTGTGTTGTGGTATCCCAAATGTGCATGCCTTTGAAAATATTTTGTCTGGAGGTTTTCACTCAAATCTGCCATGTAACCTATTAAAAAAGAAATAGCTTGCAACTTCTAGAAAGTGTTTTCTTCAACTTCACCTGTGTTGGGGGGGGACGCAACTAGTCTGTCACTTTGGGGTTTATCCTCATCTTACTGTTCCTCAGCCTTTCCGTAACACCTCACTCAGCTCTTCCATAACTTCTCTCATGCAAGAGGGATTTTAAGTTACAGTAGGGCACATCTGAGTAAATTAAAGATGCAAAATGAATTTGCTGGGAAATAGCTAGAGAGTTAGGCTTTTCAAGCATACTTACGTTTTTGAAAAGACTGTTGGTAGTGTCATCTTCTCATATCCTCTTACAGCTTGTGTGATCTGACTGCTGAAGCCTTGTCCTGAGGAAAATACTCAGGATGAAGGGGTGTAGGGAAGTCTAGGCTTCGGCTTTATACTCATGCAAGAAACAAAATACATCGTGTGCTTATGTTTCGTGCTGTTAGAGGAAGTAAAGGACATAGAGATGCTCAGTGTTAATTACATAGAGATTCTCTACTTTAAAGTCACTCCACTGCGCCATGGCTTGGTAGGATAATTAGGAACTATATTAATGGCTCTAACAAAATACTTTGTTCTTTAATACATTAACTATGGTGAACGAAAGAAAATATAGCTGTAAGTAATCAACCACTTTCTAAAACCTAACCAGTATAAATTATCCACTGTTATTGATGAGGACTAATGTTATGTGGCTGTTATTTGTTAATGCACTGAAACCAGCCTGGAGAAGTTCTATTAGCTCTCGCTGTTGGTTCTGCTGTTCTCATCTCCGAACAAATTAGGAGTTTTTGATCTTAGATACTTACATGAAAGAAAAACTTGCAGAAAGTATGGTGGGTTTTTTTTTCTACTAGAGGAACCATAAATATGTATATTATATTGGGGGTTTTATCTCATTCCTCACCATTATATTGTTTTCTGTTAGCTAAAATCGCAGTAGTTATCACTGGTAGAATTCATGCTCACGTTGCCACATCACTGTTCTTGCCACGTTCTGCCTAGCCATAACTAGTAGGTAAAATGGAAGTTGTTCGCCTTCTGCTTTGTAGAAATTCAAAGCAGCAAATTAACTAATATTTTCTCCAGTCAGTACAAAGAACAACTAATGGTCCCTCTTCACTGCAGATGAGAAGAGGCTTATTAACATGGGAAATTACACAAAAGAAATCAATAAGCTCTCTGATAGTTTCACTATGCATAATTCTTCTATGTACATCTAGGCTCTTTTCAAAGAGCCTAGATTAGGTTCTTTTTGAAGAGCCTAGATATGGTTCTTTGTTGGAAATAAATGCTGCAAAATGTAGTTGTTCTCCCTGTGTAGAGTTCAGCATTACCTTCATTTGTGTCGAAGGCATTCTCCAAGAAAACTTTCTTACTCCACTTTCTTCTGTAAATACCCAGTTCAGCAAGAAAGGACTATAAGGGAATTGCATGAAAAGCTCCAATCCTTTGCCGAGATCTAGCAACTTCCCTGTATGTGAAGGTAATAAATCACAACCCATGAGGACAAAAATAACTATAAAAGAGAAACACATTTCAGTATTGGATGTGAAGGTACCTCATTGAGTGAGAATCCACTTGACATCCTAGTCATGATGCACTCTTAAAAAAACTTTATGATGAACTCTTTATATGAACCAAATGAGAAACATTGAATTATTTTCACCACAGTTTATTCTGGAAAAGCTAAAAAAAGTCAGTTGAAGTTAGTTATTTTTTATTCTATTTGAATTGAACATATTAGCAAGTGAAGGGGACAGTAATTTAAACTCTGTTCTCAAAATACAAGCTAAAGTGGAAAGTTACATGGAAGATGCTTCTTAAAACTAAATGGTTACTGGGAGACTAGATAAATCAAGTAAATAGTAATTATCAGTAGCATCCATTTATATTTGATATTGATTAATAGTCTTATCATGAATTTTACAGGCCATACGGAGCATTCTAACGATTCGAGACATTGATCCAAAAAAATTGCGTCAATTGGTCTGTTCTCCTTGTGTCTGGGATTTCGCAGCATGAAGTCATGTTTAGGAAGCAGTTGCCAAGTAGCTGTTGACTGGATCAGAGAGGCCAGCTAGTAAATTGTTATGAAAGGTGATCTTCACCTAGTTTTCAACATAAATCTGCCAAATCTAATTGAACATTTTAAAGTAAAGAATTTTTTTTAGCGTTCCTAGCAGAAATAGGAAATGTAAACACAGTTCTTGTGAAGTTTTTTTTAAAATGGCTCTTCTATAAGGGACTTACAGTGACCACTAACGGTTGAGATGATAGTTTTTGCATGGTGTTTTGGCTGTGCTAGATAGTTCTAGCTTGCTGTTATGACCTGAAAATGTTAGTTTCCATTACATATTTTAAAGTGCTATGAAATGCATTTGGATCAGATTTGTTTTTAATGCAAAGATCAAACCAACCCATAAATTTTCATCTTAATGGATGGATGTTTGCATTAGAAACAGATACTTACAAGCCTTACCTATAAGTAAGGTTGCGTTTCTGTTTGGTTTTTTTTTTTTTTAGGCATAAACGATCCAACTTTGTTGCTGTGTTTATTGTCAGATTAGGTTCAGCTTAGACAAGTGCTGTTGGTCACTTACTGCTTTCAGGATCATCCCCTTGGGAATAATCATGGTGAAACAAAAAAAATGATAGAAGACAATCCAAAATGTGCTAATTCAACAAAAATAAATGTTTTTTAATAGGTATTTTTATGTATAACTGTAAAATAAGTTTTTAACATATATCATGACTAAAATTTAAGTTTTTAGCACCACAGAATGATCAAAATTTCATTTTATAACTGACTGTAAGACTGACAGGCAGGAGAAGGTGATGATCCTACATGAGTTGGTAGGCTGCTGTGATGAAATATAGTGAAATATAATGAAAGTAGTTGCAATCCTTGAAGTATTTCCAGTATCCTTTAGAATGACAAGATTTAGGTGACTTCAATACAGTGTTCTCCAAACTTAATCGTAATATTCTTTTACCATAAATAAATATGACATTTTAAGAAAGTGTTGTCATGATTTTTGGAGTGAGAAATTACACCTTGCAAAGCGTTAAGAGCCAGTGAACATATGCACCGGGATGATGCAGCCTGTTGAGATTGCTGAAAACAGTGAAGAAGGTTCTTCACTAAAGGTTATTAAAGAAAAAACACAGCTGTGGAATTAAAGGGAATGCCCTTGTATGGATAACTGTCTGAAAGATAGAAAACAGATGGTAGTCATAAGCAGGCAGGTTTCAAAATTAAAGGAAATGACATGTAATTCTTTTAAATTTGTGATAAGGCTTTAGCTGTTTCTGCTGAAGTGGTTGGTAAACAGATACAGGAGCGAGGCAGCAAAGTTTGCTGACAACACCATGTTATTGAGAGTAGTAAAGGTGAGAGGTTGACAGCAAGGAGTTGCAGGACTTCATGTTTCTGTAAACAAGCAGGCAGTAAATAACAGCTAAAATTCTGCGTGGACAAATATAAAGTGATATTGTGTGTGTTGTTTGGAACAATCCAAACTTTACCGGTATGACTGTGAGCTTCAAGTTAGCTTTCTACACTCACGCACAGGAGGAAAAGAGGAGCTCAGTAGCAGTCAAGAAAGAAAAAGGGAAAAAAATCGAAAGCTAGGAATTGCTGGGAAAGGAAAGGAGAACAAAATACCATTATGCAGTGGTGAGAATTACGTTCTTTCTGCATCTTACATGCTGTATACAGTTCGGACCTGATTTCAAAATGAGAAAAGTACAAGAAAGGATGTTTAAGAAGGCTGAGCAAAGGTGGTGGAACCGATATATGAGGAACAGTGCAAGAGACAAAAAAATTTTCTGGTCTGCAAAAGAGAAGGAAAGATGAAAGGACTGAAGAAAGTGATTAAGAAGTGATTGTTCATACTCTCTTTCAATGCAATAACTGAACTCGCTTGAATGAAACTAGCAGGTATTGGGTTTAAAACAGACAGGCTATATAGCACGCACTTACGTTTTGGAATTCATTGCCACAGGACTTTGTGATTACCTAAAAAGCTTATAGTTGCAGAAAGCTTTGGGCAGATAAATAAAGACAAATCCATTAACTACCATTAAATGGACATATTCTACAGCTTGTATAAGGACATTTCTGAGCACAAAATCATTGAAAGTTGGAAGAGTGTTCTGGGGAGGTACTGCTATATGCTTGCACTCTTATACTTGTAGTTATCTGCTGTTGGTTATTCCTGGAGGCAGGGTAGTTACGTGGACCTCTCCGTGGTGTCCTTGTGCTGTGGACAGTGCTTCTCAGTGCTTCTGAGTGCTTCTCACTCTCTCAGTGCTTCAGGGAGTGCTTCTCAGACTGGAATTCTGAGTCTCAGTTTTGACAGTTGATTGAGCCTAGGAAGTCAGAGCTCCTGGCTAACGGAAAAGGCAAATCTTGGAGGAGCAGCCAACACGTTGCCCTTTCCATGATGATCCTGCACTGGCTTATTTCTGTTTTTCTGCCATAGATTGCTTGGATAATTTGGGAAAAAATACTTAAACCTCTTTACAGCTAAACTATCTGCTCTTCATAATGTACTAAAAATGGAGACGCTTAAAGTTGTTTTATTCATCCGTAACCATAAAGTGTTCGGAAGTCCTTGTTTCTGAGCCATTATTTGCGTGTGAAATGTGGTGGTTTAATACCTAACCCTGGCACAATTTCATAGCTTTAATCATTTTGAGTACTTAAAAAATAATCACGTATTGTATTTACTCTATCAACAAATACCATGAGATATTACCCTGCCTAAATGCTGAAGTATCCGGGGTAAGGGAGGCAGGTTAGACTAATTGTTGACTAGACGATAATCAGTGTAGTCGTACAACAAAATTTGCATCCTTTCAGTGATTGTCTAATTCAAGAAGTTTGGGGAGTGCAGTATAAAGAATGCCTTTCATTTCAGCTGCAGAGGAGATCCAGCATTTGCAGGGCAATGAGGAACTTGTAATGTTAACAATCTAAATGATTTTTATCGATAATGACAGATGGTTCTTAGATAATGTGCTCTGAGTTGTCTGTAATATGTTCAGAATAAGTCTTCTGGAAGGTTGTACATCTGTCTTGAGATCTTCTGCTAAAATATTTAAATCAAGGTCATTGTTTATATTTGATTTTAAATAGCTTTTAGCTGGTAGTCTGCATTTTTGTACATTTAGAGATCAAACTGTTTGTAACTTCAAAAGCTACAAATGGAAAAGTATAATAGGTAGCAGGTGTTAGAAAAGGCAATTATGCAGTAGCTGTTTTACTCAATTTCCAAAACTGTCTAAAACTATCCATTGGAAATACTTTGTAGCCTAGACTTATCTCTGAAGCATGATGAATTCTTAAATCTATAGGGGAATATGCATTTTTTCCTAATGAATTGCGTATTTAAACCCATTTGGTTTCATTTAAAAGAGCTGAAGAAAATTGTATTGGGGGAAAAAAAAGGTTGAACAGAAAAATCTCAAGAAGTTCAGGTTCTTACATACTTCCAGATACTTTTTCCTGCAATTCCTCAAAATCATTTTCAGTTTCCAGTATTGCAGTTCTAGGGTTTGGGTTTTTTTGGGGTTTTTTTTGCTTTTGATTTTTTTTTTAAAGCCACCTATCTTCACTTTCTGGCTCAGAAAGAATTTCCTTTATTAGGTGATAATAGAATGAATTCTTGGGCTTAAAATCAGAGGCTTAGGTTATTATCAGAAAAAAAGAATACTCTGATGATCGAATTTGACTACCTGGATAATATTGTTTTGTAAGTCAATGTAAAAGAGGGCAAAATAATCAACTTTGCCAACAGCTACTGCAAATTGACTTTGAAAGTTAAAATGCTGCTTTCAGACAGATTTCTTTAATCCAGCCCCCTTCCCCACTATGCTTTTCAAGAACTTACATAATGTTGGAGGAGCGAGGAGAAGAGAGGAGGATTAGTTCCTTTCAGTTCCCTCTTTGTTGCTGATGTCATGCAATTAAAGAACTGTAAGCTTTTATTATATTCAGGTAGGAAACAAATAATCCAATGCGTAAAATATCCTGCTTAATAAATATTATTTTAAATTAAATTTTCCTCCCTGCAGACTATTCAGTCTTCTTTCTTCATCTGCAAAAATAATCTTCCTTTTTCTTATCTTTCTTTTCTTTATCTGTTCTGCAATCTCAATCCAGCTTTATTTGCCTCCATCCTGTAACGATCATTTTTCTTCTTCCCTGCTTTCCTGTTTGATTGCAAATGCTCAGGCTGGGGCCATGCTCTTCAGTTATCCGTTCTTTGAAGTAGATCGAAACACAGATCATAGTTCACCAGGTAATGGTGAACTGAGCTGGTTCTTACTATGCCGGAAAGTCTTCACCAGTGACAGCACATACTTCAGAGTGGGCTCCTGGAAAACGTGTTGATGTTTTCATGTATAGGCTGTTGACTTAGTCTTAAACACGGTCTGTTTTTATTGGACTCTACTACCTTGTTTGCCTTCCAAATTTGAAGAAGGTTTGTCACTTTTATGAGATTATGTTGTGTATTCCAAAATAATAGAATCTTCTCACGTATGATTCAGGGCTGCTACTTGAAAGGACATTTTTAAAATTAATATTAAAAATGAGGAATTTGTTGCAGTTCAGTGCTGAGAAAAAACAGACCACAAGTACTGTTTCTGTACTTAATTTTTAGAAATTTAAAATAGTTTTCTTATTTTAGAGATGAAAATGTTGTAAAAGATTATCAAAGGCTGAATTTTAAAAAATACTGCATATTCTGTGAACTTATTTACACAATAATGTAGGAAGAGGGTTGTTTTCTTAGAATTGGCTTTCTGCATTTTTTAGAGTTGCATTTGATTATTTAAATATTGCCACAACAGAATCTGATATGGTAAGTGGAAGCAGCACGTTGCTTACAAGTATGTCTTCTTGAGATACCATTCTTTGCTTTTATATATGTTAACTTCCCATCCCAAGAGAAATGCCAACAGTAAAGTAAGAGACGTGGCTTTTTCAGGATGGTAGTGACCACATGATTCTGTAAAACTGTAACTTTAATATTGTAAATTGGACTTGAGTTTTTCTGATTAAGGCAAGCTCTAGAGAGAAGTCTAGTTAAAATTACCATATGCTTTGTCTGTCCTGGGATTTTACAATGTTATTCATTGTAAAGTCATGTTATTCAAGTAGAGCGTTTTCCTAGAGTAGGAAAAATATCACAGGATTTTATAATCAGAATCTTCCTTTTCTGGTTACAGAATTAACTAATTCCTATTTTCAGTTCCAACTACACTTTCAAACTTAAAACTTCCCTGGAAATAATTGGTGTTATTTCTTTTCTTGACTCTTACCGATTTGCTGAACAGGATGATCTGTAGTTTCTGTAGCTGCTACCATGGTGTTTGTGCCAACCCCTTGTAGCACACTATGCACTTTTGTTGGTCAGGGGTAGAGGAGAAGGAAAAGTGGGAGGAGGAGAATATTTTTCCTTCTTCAGTTGTGAGAGCAGTGAGGTTATTTTATTTACACTGTTTACAAATGTTCTGTGGAATTTTTTAAATACCGTGCTCTTCTAGGTTACATAGCAATAAAATAGATGGGTTTTGTCATGTTATGTTTTACATAAGAAGTTGTTTCAGTTCACTTTGCTTGAGCAGAACACTGTATTTTTCTAAAGAGTAAACTGCAGTTTTGAAATGACCAGTAGAGAACAGAGCTTGTTCTGGACATCATCTCAAAGCATAGGGAGGAAGAGAAAGCGATCAGAAGTAAACATGGATTCACCAAGGGGAAATCATATCTGACTAATCTGATAGCCTTCTACAATGGCATGACTGGATGGATAGATGAGGGGAGGGCGGTGGATGTTGTCTACCTTGACTTCAGCAAGGCTTTCGACACGGTCTCCCACAGCATCCTCACAGGGAAGCTTAGGAAGAGTGGGTTGGATGAATGGACAGTAAGGTGGATAGAAAACTGGTTGAAAGACAGAGCTCAGAGGGTAGTGGTTAGGGGCACAGAGTCTAGTTGGAGATCAGTGATGAGTGGTGTTCCCCAGGGGTCAGTACTGGGCCCAGTCCTCTTCAATATATTCATCAACGACTTGGATGAGGGGATAGAGAGCACCCTCAGCAAGTTTGCTGATGACACAAAGCTGGGGGGGGTGGCTGACACACCGGAAGGCTGTGCCGCCAGAGAGACCTGGACAGGCTGGAGAGTTGGGCGGAGAGAAACCTTATGAAATTCAATAAGGGCAAGTGTAGGGTGCTGCACCTGGGGAGGAATAACCCCCTGCACCAG